>JAECUM010028275.1:0-49753 GCA_016617855.1 Megalonaias nervosa | reverse complement strand
TGTATTCTGCCAAATCGGGAGTGAAAAGAGCAGGGAACTAGACTAACTGTTGATACACCACCAAACAAGATTCCTTTTGTTCAAAAAGCAAGCGAAATTTTCGTGAGACAATCGTCTACGTCGAATCTCAATTTTTGTGCTGTTCAATTAGTACAGTATTGATATCGTGATTTTACTGGAAGTAATAATGAAACTTTTTATCATTCTTGAGGATATCTCAAAGTGTCAGTTCTCTGAAACTCGCTTGCCCACAATGGTCCGTACCTGTGAAACCAAGCTCTTTATTTTATGAAGTATAGTATTCTTTTCGCTTGGTTGCCGTGCTATCTTTGATCACAGTTACCAATCAGTCAGTTAATTTAAGGTAGTTTATGTTACATACATAATAACATTTATAACAGTGTTCAACTGATCAAATGAAGTGAGTTCACCCGACATACAACTGGGGCAGCTAGATTTTAAGTTTGTAGGATTTTTGTGCCTTTTAACTTTTCTTTTATTTCACCTCCATTATTTGATTCAAAAGACATAATTAACGTGATAATACAAAGGAGGCCAGCTTTTAATTCAGTGCAACAATGCAACAAATACTTCTGCAAGTCAGTTATGAAAACACAATCGGCACCTAAATAGGTTCTCAGAGAAATGCTCGTGGACATAGCTGTTACAGTAGATTGACACATTTTACGTTTAATTACAAGAGGACATGTTGCATTTATGATGATTACACTTAAAAGGAACTAAAAGATAGAACTAGAACACAAATTTCAATTGATAAAAAAATTATTTAATTTGTATTTATTTATTAAAGTACTGCCTCCACTCGGCGTAAGTGACATTTTCATTGATCAAAATTTCCTTACATATTGTTAATTGCGGTGTGCTAGGAATGTCACTTGGAAAGAAAATGTAAAAAAATTGTATGACTTATTTTTAAATTTGGTATTTCATAATGTTGATTAAAATTTCCAGGTCCTATCTACCGTTTTCGACGATAAAACGAGCGATATATCAAAGTTTTTGTAGCTAATTTTGATCATGATTTCCATAAAGTTCATAAAATAGGGATCTATTTTTTGGGGTAATTTCTGGTTTTAAAAATGGGATAGACGCCTGACCCCGTGTTGTAAGTGGGTTCGCGAGTTATCAGGGCGCGAGTTATCGAGGGAGTGGTGTGTGTATGTGTGTGTGTATATATATATATATATATATATATATATATAATCAGAGTATTTATATTAAGGGTTTATTATAAATGACCCCATCTATACTGACATAAACAAACAATAGATATCCACATATACAATACAGGTCCACATTATTATACAGATACCCTCCAGAGTATTTATGCTAAGGGTTTATTACAAACAAACCCATAAAATGGCTGGTTAAAGTATTTCTCATTTTAAAAGTAAAAACTCTGAGAATTTACCATTTTCCTGCTTTATAAACATCATATCATAAAGACGATAAGTGATTGTTAAAAATCTGACCTTTATGTGAGAATGTCAGCCTCCTTTCCTGCCCACTGGACAGACAGGTTACCCAGACATCATTGCTATGTACAAATGCCACAAGGTCCACATTATTTGGACAAATCTGTGGATCCATTCGAGCACCCAGACAACCAGTATTTACAACTTGTGGAATACAGGGTTCTTCTGACTGCAAATCAGCACAAAATATCAATTTTAAATCTTTATTAAAATATTTATAATTGAAGGCTCTAGAACTACAACCTGGCAACCATAAAACACAGAACCCATCACACAATGTTCTAATAATTTTATTACACTGAATAAACCATGACAAAAGAGTTTCTATTTAAAAAAATCTCTGAGTAACAGTGAACTATGATGCAGCTGGCATCATGATGTCTGTGATGACATAATAGTGAACATGCCAGATTATGTCATAGTGAACAAAACTCACTGATGTGGGTTTTGAAATTTAAACAAGATTAATATTTATCATGTAACTGAATTTACAAAATGGTACTATTCTTAACTTAAGACTAAATATTCATGAATTCATCATCATTTAAGGAAGGTTGTTTAAAGTCAGCAGAATAGTGAGCAATTTGTTCAAATATACTACTTCTGCAATGAAGGAGTAGTTCTCATTAAATGGCATCTGCTCATGATGTTTCATGTATGTACAGAACATGCAAAAAACCTATGGGGTCATAAGCTAATTGCAAAAGTTTAATCCAGGGGTCTCAACAGAATTTCAGGATGAGGAGCCTGGGCTCTTCACTCTTGGAATTCATGAGTCCCCAGTCTATATCTAAGAGTTCCTGGCATAAATTTGGGAGTCCCTCACTTTCAAATAGATGGAAAGAAAAGTGAAATGCATGTGCTCATAATTGTAGTAATACAAGGATTGAATTCTTACTCATTTATAATATCACACAACAAATAAAAATATTTTTTCAGTAAATTTAATGTTAATTTAATGATCAAAGCCTGAAGTACTCTCCAGGATTGCACAGACAACAGCAGTGCTGACAAAACTGAAGCCCATCTGGAACGACAAGAACATCGCACTCAGTTCAAAGGTCAGACTGATGCACTCACTGGTTATTTCCATATTTCTCTACACCTGTGAATCATGGACCATAACAGTTGACTTAGAGAAAAGGATACAAGCCACAGTGATGAGATGCTTCCGAAAGATCCTCGGTGTCTCATACAAAGATCGTGTCACCAATGAAGAAATATGGCAAAGGATCAGACAAGCCATTGGGCCTCATGAAGACCTCCTGAGCACAGCGATAAAACGTTAACTGCAGTGGTATGGGCATGTCTCACAATCATCAGGACTTGCCAAGACAATCCTGCAAGGCACTGTACAAGGAAGAAGAAAGAGAGGCAGGCAGAGAAAGAGGTGGGAAGACAACATTCGAGAGTGGACAGGCTTGACATTGAGCGACTCAATGAGAAAGACAGAAAATCGAGAGGAATGGAGGAAGCTGACTGTTCAGTCTTGTGTGGTGCCCAAATGGTCTACCAGACTGATGATGATGATGATGAATGTTAAGTATACACATAAATTTGTAATTTCTTTACCCATACAACAATATTAAAAATAAAAAATAAATAAAAAAACAGTTAAAAACTGTCAAAAATTAGTTTCAATCCCAAGAATGGTAACTGGAAATGCATTGTAGTTTTCTGTACAAGTAAAATATCATCTCCATTCCCACCAAAGACACGAGTAAACACCTGGCAATATACAGTACAAGATACAAAAACTTGAATTAACATCATTAAATTAAACAAAGGAATGAAGAAATATACCAAGCAACATATATCCAAAAAAGCAACTATTGTTAATTAGTAAATAGTGTCAGGTGCCTTAAAAGCTGACCTTGTGGAATAAAAGTGGGATATAATATGGGCTCTATAGAAGATAAAAAAATCTTGGTACATGTATGGTATCTAAATACATGTAGCTTGAGACTGCGGATTTGAATTCTCACACACTTTACTTGTACTCAAATATCACTAATCAAACTGACCATTCACCTTTTGTTTTTTTTTTCATTCTTCCTTTTGTTGGTTCATTTTCATCACAAGTTTGTTTTCCAAAATATTAAAACATATTTTACTGACTCATTTTTGGGAGACAATGTACTTATCTGTACTTGTATAAAAAGTTTCTACTGATACTGCACTGTAGAAGTCACACATACTTAAATAGCAGATATTATGTCAAATCAATGATCTTATAAATAAAAACCCGCATTTGTCTGTGTGTAACACTCACCATACAAGATGCTGATAGTTTGAAACCCATGGTGGCATCCTAATGTTTTTTAAATACTTTTTTCTATTTTTATGTTCAAACTTTCTTGTAAACTCACTTATCCCAATGTTTTAAATACTCTTTATTTTTATGTTCAAACGTTCTTTTTTTATTATTTATTTCATAGCTCACTACTAAAAAAACAGATTACGTTCAGACAGCAGAAACAAATTATAAACTGTAATGGAAATTCATAATTCGTATGCAAGGTATAGCATTTGTTTAGATGCATTTTCACAGTAAGTTTTAATTTCATGTATAAAAATATATAAACAGGCTGCAAAAAAACCTACCTGGTCATGAATCAAATGCAAAAACTTGGCCTAAGGCAGTAAAATTTGATATTTAGCTCACACTGACCATTTTTGTTGTTGTAAGGATCAGGTAGAAATGCATACTGTAATTAAATCATAAAACATAACTAAAATTAGTGAAGTATAAAATATCAGTCACAGTAACCTTGTAGTGCTTGTCAACACGTACCTCTTCACAATATTTCATGATTCCTGACATAACAGTATATGTACAAGGTGCAAAAACAACCTGAGCTAAATGTAAAACTTAATCAAGAATTATCAATAATGAACCTGTACAAATTTAGCCCCATTAGCCTCATCCCCTGGGGAAGGTGCTGTGAAACTCACTCCAAACTGCTGCCTATGAACTAGGAAGAAAAAATGGTTGAGATTCAATGTGTCTAAACATAAGCATATGCTGTCATACATGCAGACACCGATGTTGATGTTAATGCAATAGTTCTCTTCTATTTCACTGAGGTGAGCTAACAAAAATGAAATGTTTCCTTCATATTTCATATAGCATTCTGGGAAAGTGGAACAAAATTGCTTGCCTAACAAATTTATTGGCACTATCCGTTGCTGCCTGAGGAAGGATTTTTCATGTCCCATAAATGTGGATAGAAATGGCCAGTTTTACAGATTGTTTTAATCATAAAATAACACACCACGAAAATAAATTTTATATGACAGTCAGAGAACAAATACTTACACTAAAATTCTGATCATCACAGACATATAAATTATTACACGCTGGAAAAATAAATCTCCCTGCTGATTCTGCAACGTCGTAGGATGTAATTCCAAAGATTCCAACACGTTTTCTCTCCCTTTGCAGCTGTTCCTCGCGTGACATTTGTCCTGCAGGTGCCCCTGATGGGAATGCATCAAGGAGGTTACACCAAGGCAGTGTTCCCACCTCCTCCTGTAGTTGTGTGGGAACATCAACATATATCAGAGTGTTTTCTCTATTCTTTGGTGGAATTCCCAAGAAGTAAATTCTTGTCATTGGTCCATGATTTGTCTGTATGGTTCTAAATGTAAAATTGGATGGTATCCTGCTAGCAAAAGCTGGGAGCAACTTTCTTGTTTCCCTAACAGCTTGACGCAAATCATCCCATGATCTCTTTCCAGGAGGATTTGAATAGTGTATAGAGCTCATTGATGACTCATAAAGATCCAAAGTTGCTTCTGATGCCATCCTGGCTCCCTTTGCCCTTTTGAACATGTAGTTTTAAACTTGTGGATTTCAACAACTGTTTGGCAATGACATAATTTCTATACTATCCTGCAAAGAGAGAGAAATACTGAATGCTGTAAATGTAGTTCTTATTTTCATCCTCTCTTTTCTGCCTTGCTGAATGCAAGCTTTTATCTAATTTCTGTTTTCTATTGTCTTTCTAAATGTCTGCACCTTAAATGTCTCTTTCAAACATCAATTGTTCTTGTGTACACATTGAACACTGCTTAAGGAACTGAAACTAGATTTTAGTGCACTGAATAATAAACAATATTTGTAACTTATCTACAGGTGGTTTCTTTTTCTTCCTCTCTTGGCTGACACCAACACAGCCTGTTTATACAACTGAAGGACAAGTTGCATCCTATAAAAAATCAGTCGTAGGAAGAAGAAAAGATTAACTGGGACTGTATCCCATCGAACCAGATAGTATATAAGCTTATTAACATTTTATCAAATGTAGATATTGTTCAGAACAATAAGCACGCAGCATCCTAAGTTCTGATACAATGAAATGCATCTCTGGATGTTGTCTTCGGTTCCTATTTATTCTGAAACACTTGGTTAACTCAAACTTGTGTAAATTAGCTATGGCAGGTAAAGAATGTCTGCTTTAATAATCTTTAAAAATCAATGAAACGCATGATAAGGCAGTCATGTAGCCATTGTTTTATGTTATTCTACAGTAGCATTTGTGCTTGTCACAATACTTATTACCCTTTTGTCTGTGAGGAAATATTACAGTACAGCCATTCTATAATGGGAGGTATAATCATTTTTCAAAATAATCTTGGAAGATTCCCATACCTTGGATACCATCCTGATTTAAGACTAATGAAAAATATTAACATTTTGGCCTACAGATTTGTCTGCATTAGACCCTACATACAGATTAATTTCTTTTTCTGGTGAATGATAAGGTCTAATGCATTCCTTCCAGTTCCTGTCAGCAAAAAGTTTTAATCATGATTTTCAACACCATATACATGTATTTGAGGATTTAAATTATATTTTTTACTGAACCTTTAATGGCTTTCAAATTAAATTTTAAGAGCAATAATCAACCTCACACTTTCTGAGGCGGACCTGAATCATAATGAATGCATTTTGTTTACATGGCTTTGTTGAAAGAGCAGACAAGAATAGGCAGAAAACAAGGATTATTATTATGTGCATATCATGGACAACTATAAAAATGTATGCATTTATTACTAAATTTACATTCATTTATGTTTAGCAAATGCATTTTTCCATAAATAAAATCAACTTCAAGCAATTCTGTTCAGATCCACCGATTTGTGAGAATTTGGATAGCCACTGATGCCAGGTAGGTTGACATTTCTATATGCATCTTCTTCAAATGATTACCACTAAGATATTAGGTATGTAAGGCCAATAATCAACATCACACTTTCAGAGGCGTATGTAAGGACTTTAAATAAAGTCATTATGTAAGGCCAAGCAAAAAAAATGTGTTTCTGATCGATGAACCATCCCTGATTCTCACTGCCAATTCTAGCACTTTCCCCCACATGGTAAAAAAGAAAATGACCTACTAACCTTCATTTTAGAACCAGTGCAATATGAAATACATATTTTGTCTTGACTTAAAGGTATAAAAATGGATATACATGTACCAGATTACAGAAATAAAATATATCAACTAAAGGAATGTACCAAAGTGTGTTAAATGCAGATGACAGAACTGTTTAGAAAATGAAGACTGCTGCTCCAATTTAAGCTATTTCAAAAATGGCCTAAATATCATTTAGTAGTAGTGGTAGTAACAGGATTTGGGGAGTAAAATCAACAATACATTCTGATACAAGATATGGAAGATACAGTAATTAACAGAAACAAAAGGTACAAGCTGCATGGATAACATTTAAGATAATAAGCCCAAATATAACAAATACTAACACATTATATATGTAATGGTGCAAATTTTTGTAGATGATTTGTTGCAGCCCATTTTGTCAAGGTCAGCGTGAAAAATAACCGTTAAGATTAACATATGGGCTAGGCTTGCAATAAATTGCTGTCTGCAAAGGATGGGACTTGCTCTGTTTGGGGAAATGATTGGATTTTAATTAGGACCCACTAGGATCATCGTCTGACAGATATGTTAACATAGGGTCAAGTAGACGAAATAACAAAGTAGAGACAATCCAAAGACATTTTTGGCCATATGAAATAAGTGTCATTCAATGAAAATTTCCAGACAAGTTATTAATATAGACGGAATAAGAGAATTATTCTAGCTTTGATGAGTGTGTTAAATTTTTGGTGGTTAGAGAAAGTTAGTCATAACTGGCTAAGCAAAATGAGGCGTGTGCTTCCCCAGACAAAATTCAAGGTTTTAAGAAATCTACCTTGAGAAATTAGTCAACAGTTACTCTGAGAAGCCAGAATTTAGCTCTGGGAATTAACAAGTATTTCTCATTAAATCAACCAAGGGATAGGTGGACCTGGAAGAATTTGAGAGACCCGGAACCAATGAGAGAGTCAGCAGCATAGAAAGAGCGAGTCTCACAAGGGCACAAAGGTAATGTCTTAATCACATACAGTATGCTCACTGATATAAGTTTTTTTAATTATCTGTTGAATTTATTCATTTTTAATTCATACTTCAATTTTCCTCGAGTTCAGAAACTTAATCGTACATTCATTATCCTGAATGGCATATGATTCATGTATTGTAAGAACATCATAAAACATTTCATTGATATGAATGTATTCAAATTTCGTGGTTTGTATGTAAAAGAAATTATGCATTGTAGGAATTCCATGCATTACTATGATATAAATTGTGAGAATTTATCCTAAATGATATGTAGCATGTATGCTAAGAATTGATTTTACTATCTCTGTCAATAAATCACTAGTTATCAAGTAATTTAGTTAAGACAAGACGCAAAGTCCATATATTAATTTGTGTAATTAAGTGTGTATTCTCTAACCGAGGAAAATCAGTGTGTGTTGACTGACATCATTCAGCTAGTAACTTACAGCCCACGGTGGGATGTAATAGTTTATCTTGTAGGTCTAGTTATGCTATGGTTCTAGTGAGGAATGCAGCTACCAGTTATGGGAAGAGACATTCATTTGATGATAATAGGTTGTGTGCATATCAGGTTGTGAACTGGTCACATTAGCTTAGTTCTGCTGAATTACAATAAGATGATACATGACATAAAAAGAGTGAGAATATTGTTTAACCCGTGGAGACGAAAAACCTGACAAATATTTAGGTTGCATATTATATTTATCTGATGGGGAAAAAAACAGCACCAGAACCAAGTCATGGCTGATGACCCAAAGAGGTTGCAGAGACAGTGCGAACGAAAAGAAATATGGCAATGCTGACCGTATGCCAACAGTGATTTGGAGAGGACCGGAAGCTATCAGGTTATGCTGTCATGCTGGCAATTGGGATTCTATCAGTCACTCGATCATGCAGTGAAATTTCTTTTATTGGTATAACAGAACATCCAATTGTGTTTTGCATAAATTTTGTAATTCTATTTCTCAGAGAAAGGGAATCATTTAAATATCATGATCAATTTCATTCTGTTTATGTAACTGATTAAATTGTTATATTTTACAGATGGGGGCTCATGTTCTATTCCATATCTTTACTCAAATTTCTGTTATTCCATCCATTAATTTTGGTTTATTTTAATGTTTGCTCGATCATGGCAATAACACCATGGTCAATCATCTCCAAGATAAATATAACCAAAGCACCATAACAGATGGGGGAATCATATCACACTTCCCTCACAATATAAAAGAGCTACACAGTACACAAGAAAAACAAGTTGATTATAGTTAAGATGGACCAAAAATCTCTTATTGGGCTCATTCCTAGTCCTACAATGTAAGACATAGCACATGTTTTTGTTTTAGTGCTATCACCCTCGAAGAAAAGTATCGGGTGATGTGTCTTATGTTGTTGGACTAGGCTCATTCCTAATTAGGTCATAGCTGCAACTCAAGATTTTGAGGGCAAAAACTTAATAAGATCCTCACATAGGTTGGGTCGGCATGATGTCACAAGCTTAGCAGCCTACTTTCTGCCATATTGTGGAGGTGAAAACAATTGCTTAGTAACAGTACCGTAGCTTTAGTTATGTTTGATATGCAAACCATTTTAGTTTACCTATACAGTAGTCCCCCTCTTAATTGGCCCCTCTGACCAACGGCCACCAGCTCCTTGCGGCCAGAATCTGACGGCACCGACAAGTTTGTGTTCAAAAGTACCCCTCACAAAAGGCCACCCCACTAATGCGACCTGCATATTTAGTGCAAAAATATACAATTTACCCCTCACAAGCAGTCGCATTTTATTTTGTAATATGTATCCAGAACCAATTTTATTCATAACGTGTGTTAAGTAATCCGATTTCTGTTTCCCGATGTCAGGTTTTCTATACTGAAAGAAGTGTTGACTAAAGTACATGTACCACTAAGGTTAATATTATATCATTCACGTCTCACAAGAAGCCACATTTATTCCATAAAGCAGAGAAAGACTCAAATTTTAATCCATACAAAAAGTTAAGTACACGTAATCCGATTAGCCTTACTGCTGTGTTATCATGAGATGTCTGGTTTAGTCACTCTTATAATTGTTAAGATTACAATTATTGAACAGTAGTAACAGCTGAGAAGTTGCGGTATTGATGTACAATACACAAGTCAGCAGGAAAATGATTTGATAGCCTTTATGGCTTCCCTTAGTAAGATGTTGAGCTTGTTCACTTTCATAATTAGTGGCTATTACTACTGACAATAATTGTCAAGATTACAAATCCTAACGGCCGCGAGGTGCTATTGTTCAGATCAAATCTGCGTACATATCAAAGCCATTTTGGCTTCTCTCACTTAGTGTAAAGAAATGTAAACACAAATAGGGTACCAGACTGCAACTAATGAATCATGTGACAAGATCGCTGCCTTTAAAAAACACATCGCATTTTGCTTAAATGCAGAAAAGTTGTTTTATCAGTCTTGTAGTTGGCAACACTGATGATTACAACCGGACGTAATTGTCAAGATCATAACAGGATCAGCATAGTTTAAAAATAGATTTTTGCAGACACACACAAAAAGAAATTAGCCTTGAACAAAACGGTACCAGACAAAGACCGAAAAATCACGTGACAACACATTCCTTTATGAAGAAGGCATTTCATCCGCTCTGCAAAAGTTTCATCTGCATAATTAAATCGCATACAGTTAGCAACATCTGAATAAATCATTACCAAACATTAACATGTCATCACGTAATGGAGATGATTATTTTAGAAAAAAAGTCGGTTATTCTACTCGACGACATCGGGTGAGGTGGGGAGGGGGAACTTGCAGAACGATTTTAGGTAGAAAAGACTCGAATAAACAACATCGTAACCAATAAAGAGGTTATTCAGCAGCAGTGGGAAAATGGAGCAAATGGAAAGAGAATTATGTATGTACCAAGATTTAAATGACGTTTTTGAATGGTTTTGCAATGTGCATGACAACAACACCTGCTCACATATCACGCTTACACCAAGAATAAGAACTATTAATGCATATTCAGTTGAAATAAGTCTGTTATTATAACAAGAAGAACCTTTTAATAATTATTGTTACTTTTAAATGAAGATATTAAATGCTTTGAAGAATGTAGCTTTCTTACTGCGTACATTACATATACTTCTCACAAAAAATTTATTCCCCACTCTGGAAAGGCCACCCGTCTTATGAGGCCACTTTCCTGGTGCAGAAGGGGTGGCCGTATAAGAGGGGGACTATTGTATAATGTTTATTATTTCTGATATCTGTTCAGAAGTGCTGCATAATCTTCTGTACAAGCTGGATATAAAACCAAGAATGTGTGTCTGTCAAGTATTTTTACAGACGTAATATATTTTAGCTTGATAAGGGTGGCAATGGTGTGTACGTGTCACATACATGTATACACGACAATAAATGCCAATTAGTGTGAAGACAGTTTGAAGGCTGTGTTTGTTATACAGTTTGTACAGTGTACACTTTTCATTTATAAAATGACGAATATAAATGTAAGGATCATAAGATCAGTTGGCCATTCTTGCAATGTCTTACAGTTACAAAGAGAAAATTGGATAGCGATGCTAATGCATCATATTTACAGAAACTTAAAGTTGTGGAAATTAATGATTGTCCTTATAAATTTTCCAGCAGATATTTGGGTAAATAACCCAACAAAATGGCCTGAAGTGACATGGCCTAATGTTTGCAACTATCTTACAGATACACCTGGTAAGTTTTTTTTTTAAAGTCAAATATTTTGTTGAAGTCAGTGTACACCTTTCTCTTAAACTTATTTTTCTTTAATTAAACTATATCAAAATCTGAAATTTTCAGTCGGTATTACCTGTGATCCTAATTAGTTTTTACAGTTCTCATTAATTTATATTTTCCATTATTATTATTCTTTAATTGTCCTATTAAACCTTGATTAATAAACACTAAAAGTTGTGTATTTCTCAACATATGTACATTAATCCACACTGCGTTTATAATAATTTTTTTCCTTTTTTTCCTTACCTTGCTAGGAGTGTACACCAAAGAGTCAATGAAAAACTACAGAAGTCTTGAGGTACACAACTTTTTACTATCAGGATGGGTGCAAATAGTATATTATAAATGTATAAATGTCTCCCACACGTTAATGAAGTCACTAGAACAATGGCGGTTGTTTCCACCTCGGCGATCGTAACTATGCACAGAAAATGCCCCGATATGAAAAGGTGCCCAGATTCCAGACCCAACCTATAAGAAAATAATCTGACTTAAGCAAACAGATTTACAATAAATTTAAAAGGTTACCAAACATGATTACAGGATTCCTAAAACATCATGCTAAAAAAAAATCAGACTAATGTAAGAAGAGCATATCATGCTATAGTCAGAAATTTACCCCTTTTATTAAATGGAAGGGGATTTCCCATTTCAATTTTCTATTCTATAATAAACCCTGATTAAGAGTAAATATTATATCATGTGTGCTTTGCACAGTACGATGTACTTTCATGACAATGACGCGATTGAACAATTCAGTTGTCAGTTCGTTCTAATAAACTAGTTTTAATCTTCAAATAGTCGAAATATTCTAAAAGTGCATTCTGTGAAGTGAAATATTTGTTATAACTGACATGAACTGGAAGGACGCCAGTAATGTGAAAACTTCACTGAGTCTCCGAGAGAAGGCCCAATATACGTTTCACTCGGTTAAGCAAAACACTAAAAGACTTAAAACCATTCAGCTGAAACCTTTACAGATATTTTGTACAGAAGTTTCAGGAGGAAAAAAACAAAACAAACAAATTTAAATACCTTTTCAGCAAACGATAAGATTTTGGAGTTTTTACAACCTGTGTTAAAGAATCATTGCTTCATAATTTGCATTCGGCAACCCCAAGCACTTTTCCTACGTATCTTGTAGCTGTTTCTTGTTACGGCTACGCAACCGTAGGAAAAACCGGCGGCAAAGAGAAATAGGTCTCAAATGACGCGTTTAACGCGCTTGATTTGGCTCGAATTCTTTTATTATTTGTGTACATTCAAAGTAAAGGAAAACAAGATCGAAACATTACACACAAATTTTAAGGATGCAATATAAGATTCATTTATTTGAGATGCATTGTTTGTTTCGACGATTACAAAACCAACAAGTAGATTTTTTTCTGACATTACTGGTAGCTCCCAGTAATATCAGAAAAAAAAAGAAAAGAAGAAAATAAAGTGGATACCTACTTGTTGATCTACGACGATAGGTGTTTAAAAAGAAAAACATACAACGTCATTGCATTCCGGTTCAGTGGAGATTTTGTCTTCTTTATTTTATTTTACGTTTATGCACTAGGCTGTATAATTTTGATGATACATGATTACTGCGCGTGAAACTGAATCAAAGTATCGATCTTTTCTTGACAATTGCCCGTTATATCTTTAATTTTATTTTTTCCGCAGTTTAATGCTTTAATTCTTTCCAAATATCCCGATTTTGCTTTTTTATTGAAATTTTAAATGTCAGGATTTTGCAGATTCTCTTTAATATCACCTGACACAATGTTGTGGGTGTCGTACATAATTTAAAATCAAAATTCTGACTCCTCGATTACGCGGTCTTTATTAAAAGATAAGATCACACACACACACAACACACACACACACACACACACACACACACCAAACTCTCTGTCTCTCACACACACAAACAGACAATGCGCACTATCAAACACAAAGAAAAATATAGGCGTGTGCTAACACTCATTAACACAATACAAGGTGTTGCTCAGATTGGAAAATATTACATAAATGTCCATAATTCAATAGTAGATACAACGCTTGGCTGTAATATTCTACAAGTTGTCGAGGTTTAAAACAGAGCTCCACTCTTTGTCAAACATGTTAGTTTTATTACGCAGCTTTGCTAAATATTTGTCTATTTTAATCGGTATAAAACTTTACTTTTGTAATCTGTCATTTTTGTTGTTTTATTACAAGTAGAGTGAGACTTATAAATTAGATTTTTTGCAATGAAAATAATAAACAAACTAATTAGATCAACAAACTTGTCATCTGCAGTGAAAGCATCCATTTTTAAAAATCATAATATCTGGTATATAATTCTTAATCCATCCAGAAAATGCTTTCCAAAACTCCCCAATAACTGGTCAGTCAAACAATAGGTGTTCGATATTTTCAACTTATTATTTACAAAATTACATGTATCGTCATCAATGAATGTATTGTTTTCAAAAATGATTTGTAACAATAATTATGTACATGACTTGTAACTGATAGGTAATTCAGTTTGTATCTTTGGTGCACTTCTTTGCTAAAATTAAATATTTTTTCCAGGTTTAATCACTTACCTGGCACCCTAATTGTCTTGACCATGCGTCATGTTTTCAATAAGGTTTATTTGTTATACTCTTTATAAAATTTTTATGTACAGATTCTAAATTCTTATTTGTTAAGAGTAACAAAACTTCTGAATTTACATTCGTAAGCATGTTTCCATTGTTAACAAAATTATTTATTTCTCTTTTCCAGTGACCAGTTATTTTTTAAATAATTGAGAAATATTCATTGAAATTATTAATGTGAGCATTTGGACGTATTGCCACAAAATATAATAATGACCATTGATGATCATAAAGATTTGTATCATCTGTTATTCCGTTTGTATAGGAATTAAAGTTATTAAGATCAACGAAAGTTAGAATATCCTGAGTCAAGTTTCTTCCACTGACGAGGATTCCTTTTTCCAACTTGCCAAGGGCAAGGATAACATCTTGTCAATTTATTACTATTACATTTACTAGTCTCTATTAATTTTGTCTCCTTAATTTCAATATATGGATGCCTCCAAATTTTAATGGAACTTGTTTAGCGGCCATATTCTAGTATAGTCCCGCTTCATTTGGTATAAGGCATGTCATCCAAGTGAGTTTCTTGTATTGAATAAAAGAATGTACATGAACCATACTGAGACCTCTGTAGCTGAGGTTATAAGTATATCTCCTTAGTTTAAGACCGCAGAGTCGTAACATGCAGGGCCGTAGAGACCAATCACGGGCCCTGGGGTAAGAAACACCCGGGCCTCTCCTAGTTCTTGTTCAAGCAAAATTTTTCTTTTATAAAATTATAAAGGTGTTGTTCGGCCCGGGCCCCCCTACCGCCCCGGACCCCGGGGATATATCCCCGGTTGCCCGCCCACTTCACCCCCCCCCCTTGTCGGCCCTGGTAACATGGAAGATTAGGCAATGCCGAGAATAAATGAATACATTTTGGCAAATTAACAATTTGATCAAAGTTATTTTTTCCTGTAAGGGACAGATTTCTTCTTTTCCAGCTGTTAATGCACTTGCTCTCTGCCCCCAGAACAGGACAAACAAGTCCAGTATTGTTGGAAAAAATTTGGGTTTTTGTGCATGAGGATAGTAATCAAAGATAAATGTTGTATTTCTACTGCTTTCTTTACTCTTATCATATGGGACAAAGGTCAAGGTCATATTTTGTCCTTGAAACCAAATCTTCAGGCACTCTTCCTACTGCAATGTTATCATGTACACTTCAGAAACAATCTATTGGACTGACTGTTTATCAATAACATGCTGTTCATGCTATATTATTTATACAAACAAACTTTAAACTGACCAATAGGAAAGATACTTATTACTTGTCCTATAATTAATACAAATTAGTATGAACAGCAATCAGGGTAGCCTCATTGCTTAGAGTGAACAAAACTTGAACAGGTAATCCTGGTTCAAGGTTGCTTAATTGGATAAATGCGTGCAAAGTAAGAACAACACAATAATTGCAATTGATGACTTTATTTCAGCTAGCAATGAACATGAATTATATAAAATAATAAAATATTTAATTCTGCCTAATTAAACATGAATATATAACATTCTAAAATGTATTATCATGCTACACAGCAACCTAATATTTTGTTTTAAAACTTCCTTTCATTTCTTCTCATAATTTAACTCTAGCTATCGTCTAGGTTGAAAGAGAACTTTATTCCTAAAAATCAAAAGGAAGAAGCAGACCAAATTAATTCAATGTCTGGGGATATTTTTTATTTAGAAATTTTGGTTTAATACAAGTACATTGTACTGTGAACCAGAGATTAATGCAAAATCGTAAAGTGTTTCGTTGGTAAACCTAAAAGACGAGATCTTAGTGTTATTCACGAATTGTTGGCAGTTTTCCACATGATATAGATGATGATGATGTTCGTCCATCGGTGTCGATGAGGACCATTTATGTCATTGAATTCACTGGGGGTGGATCCGGAGATGGCTGATCAGTCCAAACCGGGCCCGGAAGAGTCTGTTGCAGTGGGGACATTGATGTACAGGTTGCTGACTTGGAGATGCAGAACTGCTGTTCCTAGATTTGTGCAGAGCACGTTGTTCAGCTGCGTCCATCAGTCTTTTCTGCTCAGAGGCTGCCGCACCGGCTTTGACTTGACTGCGCAAAGCAAATCGATCAGTAGCGACACTCTCCCAGCTGTCAGGGTCAATGCCAAAGTTCTTCAGCGAGGCCTTGAGGGTGTCCTTGTACCTCTTCTTTTGACCACCGTGAGATCTCTTGCCTTGCTGTAACTCTCCATAGAACACCTTCTTGGGTAGGCGTTCTTCCGGCATGCGGACAACATGGCCAGCCCATCGAAGTTGTGCCTTGCACAGCATGGTGTGGATGCTTGTCATGCCGGCCCGAGTGAGCACCTCTGTGTTCGGTACCCTGTCCTGCCATCTGATCTTCAGCAGTTTTCTCAGGGAGCTCAGGTGGAAGTGGTTCAATTTTTTAACATGGCGGCTATACACAGTCCAGCTCTCGCAAGCATAGAGAAGGGTGGGGAGAACAACTGCTGCGTAGACTTTAAGTTTGGTGGCGAGCTTGATGCCTCTCCTATCCCAGACATTTGAGCGGAGTCTGCCAAATGCTACGTTGGCTTTGGCAATCCTGGTGTTGATCTCATCGTCTATGTGGGCTGCTTGTGAGAGGGTGCTGCCGAGGTATGTGAACCTGTCCACATTTTTGAACTTTTGGCCGTTGACAGTGATGGATGGTTCCAGGTAATCTTTTCCAGGAGCAGGCTGATGCAGATCCTCTGTCTTACTGGTGGAGATGGTGAGTTCGAAGTTGGTGCACGCTGTGGAAAATTGGTCCATGCACTGTTGCATGCCTGCCTCCGTGTTGGCGTTAAGGGCACAGTCATCTGCAAACAGGAAGTCGCGAATGTTCTCAACTTGGACTTTGGTTTTGGCTTGAAGCCTCCTCAGGTTGAACAACTTCCCATCATAACGGTATCAGAGACCTACTCCCACATCACTGTCCTTGAAAGCATCCATCAGCATTGGCGGAGAACATGAGGATGAAGAGAGTGGGAGCTAAGACGCATCCTTGTTTCACACCATTCGTAACGGCAAAGGGTTCGGAATAGTTACCCTGTTCTTGGACTCTGGCAAGCATTCCGTCATGAAATTGCTTCACCATATCAATGAAGACTTTTGGACATCCAAATTTGGCCATGTTCTTCCAAAGGCCTTCCCGGCTGACAGTGTCGAATGCCTTAGTCAAGTCCAAGAAGGTGGTGTATAGCTGGATATTTTGTTCCTGACACTTTTCTTGCATCTGCCTGGCAGCAAAGATCATGTCGATGGTGCCTCTCTCCTTTCTGAAGCCACAATGACTTTCTGGCAGTAGGCCATGATCAAGGTGCTCTGTGAGTCGGTTCAGCAGTAGCCTGGCGAGGACCTTGCCTGCAATGCAGAATAGAGCCATTCCTCAATGGTTGTCGCAGGATTGGCGATTTCCTTTGCATTTGTAAATGATGGATGCATCTTTGAATTCCTGAGGTATGTGTATCCGCTTCCACATCCCACAAAACATCTCTGTTAATCTTTCCACTAGTTTAGGCCCACCAGACTTGTAGATCTCAGCTGGGATGGAGTCTGCTCCTGGAGCTTTCCCACTAGACAGGAGCTCAATGGCTTTTTGAGTTTCCAGCACTGTTGGAGGGTCAGCCAATCTCTCGTTGATCTCCACCTGGGGTAGACGGTTGATCGCTTCATCGTTAATGGAAGAGGGTCTGTTGAGGACACCGTCAAAGTGTTCTGCCCAGCGCTCCAGTATCTTCTCTTGCTCGGTTGTGAGAGTGCTGCCATCGGAGCTCAAGAGTGGGGCTGTGCCTGTTGTTACTGGGCCATAGACATCACGAAGAGCACTATAGACTTTCTTCATGTCATGTCTGTCGGCAAAGGACTGAATATTATCAGCTTTTCGGCTCAGCCATGTGTCCTGCATCTCGTGCAGTTTCTTTTGCACAACTTGGCGGACTCTGCTGAAGGCATCTTTCTTTGCAACGGACTTGGGGTCGATGCTGTATGCACGATGGAGACGATGCTTCTCCTCTAGCAGGGACCGTATTTCTTCACAGTTCTCGTCGAACCAGTCCTGATGCTTTCGCGCAGTGACACCAAGGATTTCAGATGCAGTAGAACACACCAGCTGTTTGAAGGCCTCCCAGCATTGCTCTACCTCGTTGGTATCAGAGACTGTGGTTTCCAGCTGGCTTGTCAGAGCTTCAGACAGAGCTTGTTCAGTGTTGCAGACTTTCAGCTTGGATACGTTGAGGCGCTTTGGGACTTTAATTCCCTGTGGACGTCTGGGTGGTTGAATTCTAAGATTCATCTTGGATATCAGTAGCCTGTGGTCTGTCCAGCAGTCAGCACCACACATGGCTTTGGTCACACGGACATCCTGCCTATCACTCCTACGGACTAAGATGTAGTCGATCAGATGCCAGTACTTAGACCGTGGGTGCATCCAAGTTGTTTTGTTACGGTTGGGCAGACGGAAGACGGTGTTTGTGATCAGGAGATCATATGTTGCGCACATCCTCAAAAGCAGATGTCCATTGCTGTTGCAGTTGCCAATGCCGTGTCTACCAATAACTCCCTCGCACGAGGTGTGGTCCGCGACAACTCTGGCGTTAAAATCACCAAGAATGATCAGCTTGTCCGACTTTTTTACTGAAGCAATCAGAGCTTCCAGATCCTGGTAGAACTTGTCTTTGGCTTCCTCTGAGTTGGTCATGGTTGGTGCATAAACACTAATCAGTGTGGCTTGCTTTTTTCCAGGTAAGGGTAGCTTCAGCATTATTAGCCGGCCATTAATTCCCTTTGGTAAGCTGGCGAGCTTATTCACCAGACTCGACTGAACAGCGAAACCAACTCCAGACTCACCACGTTCATTGGTGCCACGTCCACTCCAGAAAAAGGTGTAGCTAGCTCCAACTTCAGTCAACTGTCCCTCGTCGGCCAAGCGAATTTCACCCAGGGCTGCTATCTCTACTTTGTAGCGAGCAAGTTCTCTTGCAATCAGGGCAGTTCTTCTCTCTGGTCTGTTAGCCTCTGCACGATCCTGTAGAGTGCGTATGTTCCACGCACCAAGAGTAAGGGGAACCTTTCGGGTTTTCTTTGTATTTCGACCGCAAGAATGGGATTCCCTCCAGCCGCGGTAAGCTGGTCGGGGTTATTGAAGCAGGCTTTTTTTAGGGCACCTTTTCCAGCCCCTTCCTCAGGTACGGAGGTCAGCAGCGCTATCCTGAAGAGGTCTGCTTAGTAGCTCAGACGGCTGCCGAAATCTATTTCTGCTTCAGGTCAATGGAAGACGACCCTATGGCCTGAGCCGCCTGCGTGCAGGTCCATCACTACGGCTGCCAGTGCATCTACACCTGCCGCGTCGCAGCTCGCCCATCGCCGCGGGACTTGGGAACGGGTGATGACATAAATTACTTGCGCGTGAATTGGATTAAAGTGAGGGAGAGTTGCGCTGCGTCAGCCTCACTCTCTCGTCCAGGCCCCACTTTGTTCAGTGGCAAGACGTAGTCAAGACAGCTGGAATGGAGACTGGATGCAGTGGATGACCAAGGCGTCCTGCGTGTCTTGCCGCGCTCTTAGCGCTCCACGTCGCTTTGCTGGGTCCGATTTCTTGCCCGTTGACCAGCTGGTGGTTCCTCCGCGCAGTCCACCGGGTCCAGTCTTCACATGCTATGGGTGACAAGCCCTGATTCACCGAGGGTTAGAAACCCGTCGGCTACCCTCAACCTGGTTTAGCCGGCCAGTCGTAGCCGTTGCCCGTGGTGTGGCCGCTGCGCATGCTACAGC
Organism: Megalonaias nervosa; assembly: GCA_016617855.1. Lineage (NCBI taxonomy): Eukaryota > Metazoa > Mollusca > Bivalvia > Unionida > Unionidae > Megalonaias > Megalonaias nervosa. The sequence continues at coordinate 29,684 of JAECUM010028275.1, read as the reverse complement.
TTCTTGGAGCCACAGGTGAGAGCTGAGCGCCAAGTGGGGACCAAAGATGGACTACATACCCCCGAAGGAGTACGACTGCTACCCCCACCAGAGGTACTGCCCCTCCATGAACACCCCTTACACCACATGATTTAGATACATCTAGTTACAGTAACCTAAACTTACCTACCCACTGTACACCTCCATATATCAGAATTTATTTATTTATTTGTTTATTTATTTTTCTGTATTGGAGTGGATTCCAAATACTGCCGTGATAGGTGTCGTTGTTTGATTTCTTTTAGGTGGCGCTCTACAGTTTTGCATTTTGTACGTGGTTTAGATTTTAAAATAAAAAGAATTTCCCCGGTTAATCTCACTGGTTAACTGGCTATTTAAAAAATACCTCTCATATCTTAGGTATTGTTCAAAGAACATTTAATTCCCTCATTTTTGTGTAAGACTGAGGTGTGTAATATGAGTTATAGAGTACTCAGCTAGGGCCTTAGTTCAAATGTGCACTTTTCAAAAAAGTGCTAGCTCTGTTCGGTCATTTTCACTTCCTGGATTTCAGAGGTAAATTGTGAAGAAAAAAAACGGGCCGATAAATTTTTTTTTTTTTTTTTTTTTTACATTTTTTATATTTGGGAATTCATTCATTCATTGCACTTTTAGAAACTGATATTGCCTAGTGTGGCAAAATTCCTTTTCCAAATTTTAATAACTGCTAAATATAGTGTACTTTAGACAAATTCAGGCTGATTTTTTGACACAACGGAGCAGTCATTTTAGTTGGCCCTGTTTTCATCATGTACAATTTCTACAATTACAATATCCTAAGAAATTTCAACCACAGTACGTGAAGTAACATAGAGGTATACAAACATTTTCTCAATTGTTGATGTTGAAAATGTAAACAACTTCACCTTACACCTGCCTATCTCTCAGAAGTTCTTAATATCTGTAGAGCGCCCCCTCAGTATTCTGGCTTTTTTTTCGCCTAGAATATGTTAGGAAATACTACAATTCATGTCTCAGTTAAAAATCGATTCTGTTAACATATTCTGGAAATGTCACATATGTAAGAACGAAACAAATACTTAAGTAAAAAAACACGATATTTTTTAACTTTACGTCAAAGTTAGAATTATAGAATTGTTGTTGACTTTTACTCGTGTATATAGTTGTATTTCCCAGGGACGTAACAGAACTCTTTTTAAAAAAATAAGATAATAAGAGTGTGCATTCTGGGCTCCCAAAAACATGCCCGATCATGTACAACAGTACGTATTCATTATTATTTAAAGTGACCAACATCAACACCTAAAATACGAGGGTGGTTTTGTTTCTTCAGACTGAATTCAAATAATTGTCTACGGCGTTAAACCCCCATGATATTTAGAATATTGACGTTATAAACCAAATGACGTCACGGCACGAAACGTACAAAGACTTTCTAATAACAGTATTCTATGTCGTAATGCATCCATATCATGGAAAACTACACATACAACGAGCTATGTAGTATTGCATAAATATCATGGTAAGCTATACATACAACAAACGATGTCGTAATGCATACATATAATGGTAAACTACATATGCAACGAACTATGTCATAATGCATACATATGGAAAACTACACATACAACGAACTATGTCGTAATGCATACATATCATAGGAAACGACACATACGTAAAAGATAAATAAAAAACGGGATCATTAGGATGCAGATGTCTCTACCGTCGGAAAATCATCGACATTTCCGTTAAGTCGAGAACGAAACTTTACGATCTGACGGAACTGGTTTAGCGAAGTTCCTGATCGATGTTTCTATTGAAGACTATTACAATGAAACAAATATAATGAAACAAAGACAGAAAGTTTAAATTCCATTTAAATCTATATAATTTATTAAATAACACTAATTTACTAATTAATAAAGTTTCTTTTTAATATAATCATAGAATTTGAACCTTTTTGGATAGTCACTATCCACAAGATGAATCCAAAAAGTTTTCTTTAATAGACGTTTCATTTTAAAATTAATAATAAAATTAAAAATTAATAATATAAACTGGCATATATGAAAAATAATGTAAGTTATGGAAGCCGTCATTAGAATATGTGGCAGCGTGAGATGAAAATGAGAAATCCATGAAGTATTTTTTTTATAAATCTATATTATTATGTCAAATCTATATTTGTACATGCGTTATTGATGAGTTTGTCCAAAATATTGTATGCTAATATTATAAATGGCTTAAAGCAAGCATGAAAATCTGTAAGTTTCTTAACTCGCGTGTAAGCGTGTGTATGATTGCCTTTGTGAATGAATTAATACTTACCAGTACAAGATAATTACAGAAGATTTAAAACATGTTTGATAATCCCGCCTAGAGTAGTATTAAACTCACAATCGAAAGAAATAACATTATCATCTTTCTTCCTAGTTTTGCATTTCAGTGAATCAGGCTGTATAAGAGAAGATACCTAGCTGGATAATTTCTTTTCCAAACATGATTACGTTATTCTGTCATTGAATTTCTAAACAACACCATCATCAGAAATAATAATATTGTATCACTCTGTTTCAACGTCCAGCATTTAGTCTTTACATGATTTTGGATGACACGAAAAATATGCAATACGCTGATGAACATGCATACTTTTAACACGTGCACTAGTTGTCAAATCTTTACATTGGTAGTAATATGCGCTCCTTGGGACTCAAACAGGAATTAACATTACGCCTTAATTTGACATTGGGGGCCGGTATGGCCTAATACGGGAAATACTATGGTAAAAATATCTCTAGGTTTTGTATACCGGGGTCACTTGGGACTCAAATGGGGTCTTAACACAGAGGCTATGTAAATCTATGAGCCTAAGAATTTATTTCCTCAAACTGGAATTTAACGTGAGGACCACTTCAAGTGACTTCGGGCTAAAACTGGAATGTTAATATTAAGTTATGGAGTGTTATAGGCTGTTTCCATGTCGAAATATTTGTGGCCTCATATCAATTTTAAAATGTTTTGATTACAATCCAACACGCACACACAACTATCCAGTACTTGTTTTTTTATTATGATCTCCAGACTATCCAGCACCAGCTTTTTCATTACAATCCAACACTCACCTCTACTATCCAATGGCAAGGGTTGGAGTGTTTATACATATGTTATACTTAACAGACATACAACATGCTATCACACAAGGGTAGGAGGGTTATAAACACATCATATTTTACCTGCATTCAAGCATAGTATACTATCACACAAGCAGATATGGGTAGATGTGTTTATAGACACACCATACAAACAAATAAATTATCATATGGAAACATAAAAAGGGGTAAGAGGTTCTAAGTTTTAGCTGACAAATATAGATAGAGACATACACAAACATTAAACAGAATTTGGCAATAATTTTGAGTAGTATCTCTCTTTTCTAAAGATCAAGGTGGCCCTGAAAAGGGCATTTGGGTTTGTTAACCAAAGAAAAGGGTTAACACATACCACAGTGCTTCACTGTTCTTCTCTGCAAACTTCTCATAGCTGGGTCGTAGACTAAGATCCCCTTTAGGCACCCTTGTTTATACACATGCACATTTTCACTGCCTGTTTCATCTTTTTATTTCTTCACTGGCATGATTTATTCTTCTTCTCCTTCAGTTTTTCTATTCGTCTTGCCTTCTAGAATTTCATGCCTGGTATGGGTTCCTCTTGTCCTATTTCTGTTTCTGAAGAATGCTCTTTCTCCTCCTTCTCCTTGTCGTCTTTTTCTTGGGACACTCTGAGTACTAATGTCCATTTTCTTGACATTGATAACAGGCATCTTTAATTTCTTTCTCTTCTCCTGTTTTCATTCCTTGTGTTGAGATATGTCGTAGGTGTTGAGCTTCCAGACCTTGAATTACTGAAGGAAAATAACAAATTCATTGCTCTTCTAGCAAGCTAGGTTTTGGCAGTCCATCATGTTACGAAAATAATCGCATGGAACAAGTTCAACACCAGAAAAGTGCTCTCAAATTATTGAGAGTGTGCTCCACTTGTGGACATCTTGTACGAAGGAATAACCGAAAGTCACATGTTTGTCCAGGAAAGAAAAAAATGCCGTTTTTGTAACCAAAGCGTGTACCTCGAGCATCAATATTACGTTCGAAAATATTTCATTTAAATCAAGGAAGAATTAAAGAGTGATCAGAACAAGGATAATAAGAAGTAAACAATTGGGTTTATCTTTTTTTGACTTAGAGAAAGTTGCATTGCTGCCTGGTTATATGATGCTTATGTGATTTGATTTTTTGCCATTTACGCCAAATGTGTTTATATGTTTTATTTTTTTGTAAAGTGACTGGAAATATGATTTTGTCGTTTTTATCAAAATAATTTAAACGTGTATAAAATGTATAAAATATCTTGTGTCGTTAGGTGGAAGCTCATAAATTTAATACCATTGGTATGGCGACATCCACCGGTCTCCATGTGGTTGGCGAAAAGTTAAAGAATTAATGCGTAACAAAGACGATTCTGCATGCGTAATGTATTAGCGTTGACTTTGTACCTGAACTTGTGCCACGTATTACACGTCTCAGTCATTCTACTTTTAGGTATTACGGAGATTCGCCGAACTCTAGAGGTTTTGTTGTAACCCTGATATTGCGGTCAATGGTGATGATGGTTCGAAAGACGCTATTGGTTTATCCAATGTAAGGAGCCAAAGGTTCTGGACCAAGAGGTCCTAGCGATAAGGAGTTTCTTGAGAGCTCATTCGGTCGGCTGAGCGAAACGGGCCAAGTGAGGCCGTTCCATCACGTTCGGAGAGAGCTGAGGAATTGGAATATTGTATTCTTCCACTGGATGCGGCTATCAAGTCCAAAGCGTGTGGTTTCGGCGGCAAAGCATCTCATGCAATGGTTGCGGTGTTATGCCGAATTGCGTCAGTGGATCTCAATCCGGTCATGCGTGTAATTTTATTATTCAACGCTGCTATGACCAAACGAAGACGCGACATTTACAATTCCTGCCCATACGGATGCTCGAATCATCGATCAGCAAGTTTACAGTTAAATTGTTCCACAATGGTCTGATGGCGATGAACGCCGGCATGTCACCGACGAGCCCGCACAAGGTGTATCGCCAACAACGCAGCAAGAACTCCGAAAAATTCTTTGCCCAGGTCCACCTGCAGAATCGTGGCCATGCTACCCGCTCCAGTGCGTAGATAGACTTGAGCGCCTGTGTGAGATTTGTTAAGTCTTTAGACTAAAAGGTTCGGCTTCCTTGTATCTGCTAGCAACATCTACGACGGTTAGTGGGTATTTGTAAGTATGTGTAAGTCCATGTGCAAGATCATGTGGGAGAAACAAGATGTCAGCACAGTTAACTTCGTTGGGTGTTGTGACATCACGTTTGTTATATCGAGGCTTTGCTTCAGAGTGCAATCTTGGTTTTCATGCCTCCTTTCCCAATCCATCCGGCGATTCCTTCTCCGACACCCCGTCTCGCGATCGAGTTTAAGTCATGGATAAGATCCACATCGACTTCATGACGCTTATGGATATTGTTGTATGCCTTAGTCGCTAGATTGGACTTGGACCTCAAAGGTCCAACAAACATACACTTCTTTGCTCCATATCCGGAATAAATTGCAGCAATTGTGGCATAGTTATTACATCAAAACCCGAGTTGGGCTTTCAGTACGAGTTTTCAAACTGAGTCACATGCAATATGAAGACATGTTGATGCCGTATACAACAATTGACATCCAACATATCATGGACGCGAAAGAAATAAGCTCCGATTTTTCCGTCAATGACTTCTCTGCGTTGGCGAGGACAAAGTCATCCAAAAATAGTTCTTTGTTTCCGAACTCGGTTCACGCACTAATCATTGGCCTGGCCGGATCTGGGAGAACTCAGCTGTTGCTGAATCTGACCATGTAATGGCTAAATTTGGATCAGCTGTATGCGATTGCGCAATTCGCGGGCGATCAGCCGAGTTAGGACATTCAGGGGTTTCGCGGGCGCGGCTGAATCTTCGTCATCCGCGAGTAGATATTCATGAGCGGCATCCAGTTCTTTTGCACGATCAATCAATCAAACACCATTGACGACTTTTGACCCCAAAACAATAATCTAGTCGTGTACGACGATGTGATTCTTGACAGTCAAGACAGCTCCGTGAGAATATTTTCCCGAGGCTGGCACAAAAACTCAGACATGATTTTTTAAACAATGATATGCATATGCGCCCAAAGTTTTCCGGGACAACTGCAAAAGGTTGATGTCATTTCGTTGGGTTGACGGCATGGCATTGAAAACATTCATTGGACCTGGTGTGCCGTAAACGCTTCGTGGTATACGTTTTGGAATATGTTCGTGGAGGTCATCCGGGACACATATAGTTTCCTCACGATTAACTTGACTAGAAATTTTGGTTCCACCGAGGGAAAATATCGCTCAGATGTCGATCACAAAAGAATTTATAAATGGACGAAACAATCCAGCGATGTCAGCAAACGGTGTCGAACAATGACGCAAAGCTGCTCGCTAACAAATGGAACTTCTCCGTGACGACGTAAGGGACAGCGAACGTATTAAAGATGATCTATAGTCACGGGAATCAACACGGGAGGACCTCACTGCGGGTTTCGAGCAAACGTTTGTGCCGCTGATCAAGTCCATGCTTGAAATCACGTCACAAGTTGCAAAAAATGGAATCAGAAACAGAACCTGGTCCGACTGACAAAAGAGCCAAACGCATCAATGATACCAAGAAAGCCACTAGAGATATTGTGGCTACTTTTAAGCGCTAGCCACAGCAGATCGAGAAATTCCAAGAAGGCCGAGATGCAACCAAAGGCGAAATCCACGGCCTTAACCAGTCACGTGCCGATCAACAAAAGAATCACCGCCTATATATTTTAATGAACAAGGTCATCAGTATATTTTTTGAAGTCTAATATGTGCAGCTTTGCTCAGACCTCTTAACCGGAAAGACCTAGTGGAGAATGTACTTGCGAGGTCAAATGATGCAGTCATGGACAAAATATGGCACAAGTGGTATTTAAGAAGATTACTGGCAACAGTCTATCGGAAAGCTGTGAGAACCCTATTTAAGCGTGATTACTGAATTTGCAGATGGAAACTTTGAATTAGGCAACGAAATGATTGAAAAATTTATAGTGATAGTGAAGAAGGAGAAACTATTTTGCCCAACGGTTTTGTGCCGCGGTCGATTAATATCTGCATGACAATGACGTTAATAATCCCTCGTCTATGCTCAAATATAATGTACGCAAGGGCCAGATAGAAATCAACCGTTGATACCACCCCGATATACCAATACCAACTCGAGGTCAGCTTGGATCCTCCGCATTAGTACGCAAAAAAGCCCGGTCACTGGAAACTGGAAAGTCAAACTCAAAAGATTATTTCTACAACGACGAAGTAATATTCATGAACATATCAATTTTAATAACATTTTCCGTCAATAATATCGAATCATCGATAATTCGACCAGCGAAAGAAAACCCCAGACTGATATTCAACAAAGACACCTTTGTCCGGATAACAATTCCTTGCTTAAAATGAGAACGACACCAAGCAGGCGCGTAATCAATGTATTTCTAGTTAAACAACAAGCATGCAAACAATCGCCAGAGACATAAATATTTCCCAGGAAGATATTTTATATGACTGCATGTTGGCTGTTTTAGTTAAAAAAAAAAAGATCTTGGTTGGAAGTGCGTGTGCGTCTTGCACCAAAGTGCAATCCGTCTGGGCAAGGCCAGCCTATCGAGCAATTATACTAAAACTATGATAGACCCTTGAACTTACCGACGCGAAAAGATAATTGAAGCGGAACAGCAGCTGTGAGATGAAATCGCCAAACAGACCGTTGTACTCGCGAAATATAAACATATGTGTGTTGTCGTGGATGCGATATGTGGACGAGGAGCAGCCGCGACAATTAATGGCTTTGGTGTTGCTGAATCGCGACTCTGGCAACTATCATAGGTACATCTGTCTGATGCCTCCGAGGGTAATCACGGATACCATTGGAGGTTGTCATGGGAGTTTTCTCGCGGAGAGGCCACCATGGTTACTGACCACCAAAAGCGCGTGCCGACTCACCCACAGGGATTCACCGCGCCTCAAGCGGGAGTAAAGGGGTGAAAACTGATCAGTAACCAAAATTTCAAACCCGCGTGCGTGGCGATCTCCAACCTGTGGTTCGTCGCCGACGGGGATTCATCACTGATATATAGGCTTTTACACAAAAGAAAAAAATCAAGGGGTATAGAAGGACCTAACAATAATTAGTCACCAAAATTTCAAACCTTCATCTTGCTACTACTGATTTTGTCCGTAATTAAACTCATCCAACATTTTAATACTATAAGACTATTTAACAAATTCTATCAAAATCATAACAGATATGTAGTTGTTAATTTACTAACAAACTCAGCTAAACAGATGTCAGTCCAAATCTGTAAGATGTTTGACTCCTAATGATCATCACTAAATGACAATGATTAATGATGGAGGTTTGAAAAACCCTGACTGAGCAGGGAATATGCTTTATCTTCTAGTTCATCACGATTCGGTCATGAGTAATTCATGTACGGACACTTTCGAGTTCTAGGGCTATATTGCCGTTTCCTATACAGCAAAAATGTGCTGAACTAATCGTGACTGCACTTGAATTAACTTATCCTGGAATTTCTTACGAGAGCATTTCTGTCTCTGAAATTTGGTAACAAGGAGATACCGATGGGATATTGCTATTGGACCAAGATTTTAATTTGTTTGATCTTTGTCTAACGCGTCTTGACAGTAAAGGAATTTTTTTTTGAAAAAGAAGTAATCACGTCGTAGTGCACGAACCATTGAAAAAAAGTTAATATCGACTTATTAAATAGCAAGACTTGTTTTGCAATGACATCATCTAATTCTACGAATTAAATCAATCTTACAATTCAACCAATGAGAAACAACGAATCTACGGTACTAAGATAGCGCTTCCTGTTAATAAGCTCTGATTACTGCTTCAAACCAGGCGTTTTCCTTATGTATCAGGTAATTAATATTTGGTATCACAAAATGTGCAGCTTGCAAACATGGAGCAGCTTAAGAAAATGTTTAATCATCAATGCCTAGTGTCGCAGCACAGAATACATTGACTATTCTGACCTCGGCAAGAGACATATCTCCATACCTGACGTGACATATATCCCAAGATATGCGCATTAAACAAACAGCTGCGCCTAAACAAAACCTTATGCCCTTTGTGGACACCGTGCACTAATTATCGACCACGTAGTACACTTTAGTGCATACTGTAGCTCACTGTAGTAAATAACGCAGTCCTAGATTCCAAAGCTAGCTCAGCAAAGAGAAAAAAGATGTTGAAAATTATCAAATTGTTCTGAATGAATACTTAAAAATATGCGAAAATTATATACAATCTATTGTTGTCCCTTTCATTTCTTGCTTAGTGAGGTATTTGTCGGACGATGTTTCTAGGGATCTTTTCAAGATGTCAACAAAATCACTGTAAAAGGCAGTGAAATTAAACAAAATAAAAATTAAATTTCTTTAAAGAAAATAAGGTCAAAATGACAAAACAATTCATTTAATTTCATCAAGGTCTACGGCAATTTCAATGTAATTGTTGCAAAATAAATTTTTAATTCTGTTTGTTTTCCCGAGTAGAGCAATTCTGTACTAACTATAACTTTTGGACATCGAATGCTAAAGATATATAAAAACTAGACCACACCCGCATTCCGTGGGATCTGCCTCGCTGGTAACGGTGGAACAATAATTAACTTTTTAAAATTAATTAATCAATTACCATGTTATCTGTATTTTCACAAGACGACGTACCGTGATAGTTAATACGATTCTACATCCACCTTTATAAGACTATTCCTTCATAGTTATATAATTCGGTTAGCTGTCTATTATACTATAGATAAACTACTCTAAAACTTTGAACATATATAAAATGTTTTGATTTTCACGATCTTTCACTGGAAGCGACGATAAACCACGATAAGGCTAATATTAGTTGATAGTATTGGTTTCGACAATATAGAATTTAAAGCGATTATACAAGTAAAGGACGATATTGCAGAGCACCTGTTTAGACTGGAAAAGAACTTGGTCAGTGAGTGTGCTAATTGACCATTTATGGCAATGAGAAGATGTGGCGTATGGGAGAAACGAAGCCATATTAGTAGTATAGAAAGCATAACTCCTGACTCTCAAATCTGCATGGAACATTTCAAACCTATTGACCATTTTGTGTCAGCTTTAAACCGGTTTTCAACTAATATGTGACCATTCGCCATTTATAATTCTGAAATAAAGCCATAGGCAAACTCTGGTTCACTTAACGTGTACTACTCTGTTTAAAATGTTTTTGTTACGCCATCCAAAATTGTATGAATACTCTGGCTCACTAACACACAGCATTTCATCAAAAAAACTCATGGCTAATTTATTGACAATATTTTTAATGAAAAGAAACGAACTAGGCCACTTGTTATCAAAATGCTTGTTATGACAACAAAACTCCATGAGAACCCTTACAAAAATATACGATAAATAGCCGGCGCCTATCCCAAACCAAACCCCATGCTATTAATTTCATTACGCGGTGAATACAAACAAATTTAAAATATTGTTTACAAAATACACGCCTGACAACATGAGAGGCACTCCACTTAGACAGACATAGGAAAGGTACAACATTTCCATAGTGGAGAGGCCGCATTTCTTCGCATATCTTTTCCATGTCCCCGCTTTCAAAAAAATGTTGTGCTCCTGTTTGCATGCTCAAGATTCTGTATAATGCTTTTTGGCATACGCGATACTTAGCAACATTCTTTTCATTTCATTTTAATTTTCTCTGAAGCTTTTCTTTATTTCCCTAGAGGTACTTTTATCTTCTATTTATTTTTAGTTTTGAAATATATTTTAATTGGAGAACCTGGGTTTAAAAAGGTAATAAGTCTGACTCTTACAGAGATTGTGCCATATCCCTCAGTTAACAATACTATAATTTCCAATCGTTGTGAGGATTTATTTTAAAAATTCCCCATGCTAGTGAATCCATCTCCCGGCCGTTATCTAGATGAGATAAATAAGTTTCATATTAAGCCTATATCCTATCGCAATAATTTAATTATTTAGTTAATAAAATAGTCATGTAAGTTCTTGAATAAACAGACCGAGGAAGTAACTTCCTTTATTATAAAATCATATCGATCTAGGAACTAACCCATGTTGTCAGCTTAGATCAGACTATTCACAAGTCTCTCTCTCTCTCTCTCTCTCTCTCTCTCTCTCTCTCTCTCTCTCTCTATATATATATATATATATATATATATATATATATATATATATCCTCAAAGATTTTCTCGTTCGCACGTTACCATTCTTTCTTTATATTTATGTAAATCGTTCTCTATCTTCTTTCCTTTTCTATTTAATAGTCCAAACTAATGATGGTGCTTTTAATTTTTAGAACTTCTCGTTAAACCTTTGTAGTCTATCGCAAGAAGTCAACATCTTCAATAACACAATATCACCGATAACTTCTCTAATATCTTTGCCAATATCTTCCCTTAATTTATCTAATAGCTCCGTCTGCGATATTTCCAGTATATTACTGTGTTTATGGTTTTGTAAAGTCAATAGATACCGGACGTTTTCCACATTTGGGCATTATACAAATTCGAAAAGAGACCCGAAGAATAGAATTACTGAATTAAGAACGCATTGTTAAGGTATTAAGAATGTAGAATTAAGTTGTCATGAATATAGCATTAAATTATTAGGAATGTAGTATTAAGTTATTAGAGATGTGGCATTAAGTTATTAGAGATGTATCATTAAGTTATTAGAGATGTAGCATTAAGTTATTAGAGATGTAGCATTAAGTTATTAGGGATGTAGCATTAAGTTATTAGGAATATAGTATTAGGCTATTAGGAATATAGTATTAAGTTATTAGGAATATAGCATTACATTATGCTACAAGGAATGTAGTATTAAGTTATTAGAGATGTGGCATTAAGTTATTAGAGATGTAGCATTAAGTTATTAGGGATGTAGCATTAAGTTATTAGGGATGTAGCATTACATTATGCTACAAGGAATGTAGTATTAAGTTATTAGAGATGTAGCATTAAGTTATTAGAGATGTAGCATTAAGTTATTAGGAATATAGCATTACATTATGCTACAAGGAATGTAGTATTAAGTTATTAGAGATGTGGCATTAAGTTATTAGAGATGTAGCATTAAGTTATTAGAGATGTAGCATTAAGTTATTAGAGATGTAGCATTAAGTTATTAGGGATGTAGCATTAAGTTATTAGAGATGTAGCATTAAGTTATTAGAGATGTAGCATTAAGTTATTAGGGATGTAGCATTAAGTTATTAGGAATATAGTATTAGGCTATTAGGAATATAGTATTAAGTTATTAGGAATATAGCATTACATTTTGCTACAAGGAATGTAGCATTAAGTTATTAGAGATGTGGCATTAAGTTATTAGAGATGTAGCATTAAGTTATTAGGGATGTAGCTTTAAGTTATTAGGAATGTAGCATTACATTATGCTACAAGGAATGTAGTATTAAGTTATTAGAGATGTAGCATTAAGTTATTAGAGATGTAGCATTAAGTTATTAGGAATATAGCTTTTAAGTTATTAGAATGTAGCATTACATTATGCTACAAGAATGTAATATTAAGTTATTAGAGATGTAGCATTAAGTTATTAGAGATGTAGCATTAAGTTGTAGGAATATAGCATTACATTATGCTACAAGGAATGTAGTATTAAGTTATTAGAGATGTGGCATTAAGTTATTAGAGATGTAGCATTAAGTTATTAGAGATGTAGCATTAAGTTATTAGAGATGTAGCATTAAGTTATTAGAGATGTGGCATTAAGTTATTAGAGATGTAGCATTAAGTTATTAGGGATGTAGCATTAAGTTATTAGGAATATAGTATTAAGCTATTAGGAATATAGTATTAAGTTATTAGGAATTTAGCATTACATTATGCTACAAGGAATGTAGCATTAAGTTATTAGAGATGTGGCATTAAGTTATTAGAGATGTAGCATTAAGTTATTAGGGATGTAGCTTTAAGTTATTAGGAATATAACATTACATTATGCTACAAGGTATGTAGCATTAAGTTATTAGGGATGTGGCATTAAGTTATCAGAGATGTAGCATTAAGTTATTAGAAATGTAGCATTAAGTTATTAGGGATGTAGCATGACGTTATTAGGAATATATCATTACATTATGCTACAAGGAATGTAGCATTAAGTTATTAGGGATGTAGCATTAGTTATTAGGAATATAGTATTAGGCTATTAGGAATATAGTATTAAGTTATTAGGAATATAGCATTACATTATGCTTCATGGAATGTAGCATTAAGTTATTAGGGATGTAGCATGACGTTATTAGGAATATATCATTACATTTTGCTACAAGGAATGTAGCATTAAGTTATTAGAGATGTAGCTTTAAGTTATTAGGAATATATCATTACATTATGCTACAAGGAATGTAGCATTAAGTTATTAGAGATGTAGCATTAAGTTATTTTAGACAGTGTCATTAAGTTATTAGGGATGTAGCATTAAGTTATTAGGAATGTAGCATTAAATTATTAGGATATAGTGTTAGGCTATTAGGAATATAGTATTAAGTTATTAGGAATATATTATTAAGTTGTTTGGAATGTAGTATTATGTTATTTGTGTAGTGTTGAGTTATTATAAATGTAGTAGTAAGTTATAAGGAATGTAGTATTAAGTTATTAGTAATGTAGCATTAGGCTATTAGGGATGTAGCATTAAGTTATTAGGAATGTAGTATTAAGTTATTAGGAATGTAATATTAAGTTATTGGAGATGTAACATTAAAATATTAGGAATATGCCATTACATTATGCTACAAGGAGTGTAGCATTATGTTATTAAGATGTAGCATTCAGTTATTATGAATATAGCTTTTATTTATTAGGAACGTAGCATTAAGTTATTAGGAATATAACATTAAGTTATTAGGAATGTAACATTAAAGGTATTAGGAATATAGCATCAAGGAATTAGGAATATAGCATCAAAGTATTAGGAATGTAGCATTAAGGTATTAGGAATATAGCATTAAGGTATTAAGAATGTAGCATCAAGGTATTAGGAATAAAGCATTAAGGTATTAGGAGTGTATCAATAAGTTACTAAGAATGTAGCATTAAGTTATTAGGAGTAGTATTAAATTATTAGGAACGTAGCATTAAGTTTTTTTTGGAATCAAGCATTAAGTTATTGGAGATGTAGTATTAAGGTATTAGGAATGAAACATTAAGGCATTAGAAATGTAGCATTATGGTATTAGGAATGTAGCATTAAGATATTGGAAATGTATCAATAAGGTATTAGGAATGCATCATGAAGGTATTAAGACTGTAGCCTTAAGTTATTAGGAATGTGCCATTAATAAATTAGGAATGCAGCTGTAGCGTATTAGGAATGCATCATTAACGTTCTTGGAATATGACATTAAGTTACTAGGAATGTTGCATTAAGTTATTAGGATGTAGCATTAAGTTATTAGGAATGTAAAATGAAGCTATTAGAAATATAGCGTGAAGTTATTAGAAATGGAGTATTAATATATTAAGAATGTAGCATTATATTATCAAGATTGTAGTATTAACTTATTAGGAATGTAGCATTGAGGTCTTAATAATGTAGCATTAAGGTACTAGGAATGGATCATTAACGTATTAGGACTATAGCAATGACTAATTAAGAATGTAGCATGCAGTTATTAGGACTGTAGCATTAATTTATTAAGAATGTAGCATTAATTTATTAAGATTATAGCATTAGGTTATTAGGAAGGTAACATTTTCTTTGGGTGGGTGGGTGCCCTTTTGTGAAAGCTATTTTGAATGCCAGTTGGATTTTTTTGATTTAACAAATTATTTTGAAAACAATTGACCTGATTTTTAAAAAAAAAATGTTGAGTTAGTGAGCGAGGGTTTCCCTACCATTTTCGGTGTTAGTAAGTCAGAGTTTTCATAAGTATTTTCCCAAGGTGATGATTTCGTTTTGAGAATGGGGTAGTTATGTTTGCTTCTTAAGGACAATTTCACTTACACTGCTTTAACCTGAAAGTACGTAGTGAGAAATGTGTGTGCACTAACTAAATACTAAAGCAGAACAGACTATGCTATTTATAAAACTCGCGTGAAGGACGAAAATAATTGAAAGAAATTATATCGGTAACACAATTAAGTATAACACATTTCTTACCCCCTCCCACATTCATCGCAAGTTTATACGACAAAAGCTGGAAAAAGACAACCTCACATTGTGATCTTGTCGGTTTATTACGCTGGGATCAGATTTAATATTTTTTCCCTCACTTTTTTGCCAACCTTCCACATCCACACATTACAGTGTGCTTTCTCTAAAATGAGAAAGTATACGATGCCTACAAACCAAACGTGTGTATATTGTCACTTATTTATTAATTTATTGTAATTTTATTACATTTTAAAGGTAACTATTATAAGCAAACAAGCCCCCTTAGTACAAATGACTGCAGTTTTTTTCTGTTTGTGTTGTTTTCATTCTTATTGCATTAATAATGATGAAAATATGAATGTAACATATATCAATATCTACTATGTGCCTACACTATTTGATATAAACCAAGTTGATACTGAAGAAAGTATACATTCTAATTGTGCCATATTATATCATGAACTGATGTTAGTTTGCTAAATGTATTGTTTAAAATATCTATTTATGAAGCTGATTAAATTAATTACTCAAATAAAGATTCTCTCCCCGAATATGTATAATAGTTGATGTCATGTACGGTTATAGCACCTTCGATGACCTTCTTTTCTTCAAAAATATTGCAAACTTAAAACGTTACACTGATTCTTGACAGTGATCCAGCGGTCATAACCTGAAATCAGTTGCATGTATAATTGTGTTTGTAAATGCTTAGACGACAATATTTAAAAAAAAAATGATATCGTGATCCTTCTATGGGATACCCTATGGAAAGCAGTCAAAAGTAATGCCCCATCACAAATTTTGTACCTTTAAAGAGACGAGAAAATTACGTGGAGTGAATTTCCAATCGGTAGGTCAAGATGATATAGAACAATGGACAGACGAACATGTGGATGGCAGACAATCGTCTAACCGTCTTTGGGAGATCAAGGCGTTCACCCTATTTAACCATAGATCTAGATATATAGTTTGAAAGTCAAGGTAATCCCTTGTTTCTAACCAAGGACAATTACAATGGACATGCCGACCACCTTAATGCCATCCTGATCTTGCCACCTAAAGTATTTATCTCCAAGACAATAACACCTGAAATATCTTTCTTTTAGCACGTCAAACCTGACAAATCTACTTCCGAGATTTTCGCATCAGACACATATACATGCTTGTCCTTAGCACCTGAAATATCTACATTACAGAAATAAATCTCTGACATATCGCTCCCTAATCTCAGCAGACAACAAATATACTTCTCCGACATTAGCACCCGAATTTTTTGCCCCTGGCCTTTTACCAGGCATATCCATTTCTTTGACTTAAGCACCGGCCGTACCGGTGCTAGAACGTAACACCGGCAATATCTCTCTGGTGTCTCTTTTAAACCTTAGCACAGGGCGTATCTACTTCAGTGATCAAAGTACTGACCATAGCTCCCTATCCTTGCAACACACATATTTATGCAAAACATAAACACCGTAGCACTGGAAATAACCACTTGATAGACAGCATCGATACTCGTTCGTTAATATACAATATTAGAATAGGCATCTATTTCCCTGACATTGCACTGAACACGCTAACGTGCCAGACGTCAGCATCACAGATATCTTTCAGACAGATCATAGTACAGGACATGTCTACTTCCCTGACATTTGCATCGGGCATATTGACCCCCTTGTCATTAGCACTGGTGATATATCACTTTTAGACCTTAGCATCACACTTATCTACTTCTCTGACCTTAGTACCAGACATAAATACTTCCCTGACCTTAACGACAGTCACTACATGCCAGTACATATCATGAAACATATCTACCCCTTCAGCGCAAGCACATGAAATATATCCGTTTCAGACCTTAGTATCGGAAAAATCTACTTTCCAGACCTGGGGACCTGACATGTCTACCTCCGTATCATTAGCAGGCGATATATCTACTTACTTGACCATTGTATCAGACATATGTACTTCTTTGACCTTAGCACCGGACATATCTCCCTTCCAGACCTTATTATTATTTATGTCTACATCCATCTAAGCACCAGAAACACCAAAATGCCATAGGCTAGGACCTTAAATAATTTAATTTTATACACAAGCACATGACATATCTAATCCCCTAGTATTATCACCACACATATATACATCCCTAACCTATACCGACTATATATCTACTTTCAGGACCTTGGCAGCAGACATATCTACTTCACTGACCTTAGTACTACACATTACACTGTTGAATCACAATCTGATCAAATGTGAGGGCAAAACAAAGGGCCATGATCAACCGCTATTGGTATAATCACAATATACAAACTCTTTATTATCGTAATTTTGCCAATTTGCGTCTTGAATGGTAATTAGCTCCCTGCACGATATATAAGGTCAGACAGGTTGCAAAGAAAATTATTTCAGAATTATTGTGTCTGTAGATGTTAAGATGTATTAAAATATATAATGAATTACATTACCTTATATTGAGCGAAAATTTTTTTTGTTATTGTTAACATTATTATCGCTGTTTGAGCGAAAGTCTGTTACTTGTGTGCGAATTCTGTTATTTGTGAGCATCGTTATCATTATTTATTTGTAAATCATAATCATTAAGTTTTTTCAAAATTATTTGTCGCTATTTGAGTGAAAGCTTGTGATTGGCTGTATGAATCGTTTATCATTATTCAAATAATAACTTATTGTTTACATGATTCATCTTATCATTATTTGAGTGGAATCATATTGTTTGAGTCATTTATATTGGTTTCCTTTTTGCGTTAATTTTTTGTTTGATCTCAGTTCATTTTTCGTTTAAATTATAATTCGTTCCAGTTCGGAACTATTTATATCAGATATTTGACTAGGTATGCATCATTGTTAAATGTCTAATATTTGGATCTTTTTCGCACGAGTTAGATATGGATTTTTTGTTACCTTCAAATCATTCATAAATAAACATCATATTTTTTATTGCCATCATTAGTGTCCTTCGTTACAATCCGACCCCAACCCGGTTTTCTTGTTACAGTCCTAACTACGTTACTTTACTAATTAGCGATTCATTGACATAGATTTCCAGCAGGGCCGAAAAGGAGGGGGGGGGGGCAACTGGGGATGTATCTCCGGGGCCCGGGCCGAACAACACTTTTTAATTCTATAAAAGAAAAATTGTTTGAACAAGAACTAGGAGAGGCCCATATTTCTTACCCCAGCGCTCCCGATCGCTCTGTATCGCCCTGATTTCCAGATATAGAAAAAATCGGTTCTCAGTATACTTTATACAAAGCATTAAATCTTTGTGATAAAAATCATTTAAGACAGATGATTTACTACTCACAATTTGTCAGAAGAAATTCACGAAATCTTACACTACATGATTTCTATTACATACAAAACAACTGAATCCGAGCTCCTTATTTGTAAACTCAAGGAAAAATTGAAGTATGAATTTAAAACGAATAAATTCTACAATAATTAGATTTAATCATTGAATATATATATATATATATATATATATATATATATATATATATATATATATATATATATATATATATATATATATATATATATTGCATGCAATCGAAACTAACCTTGTGCTTTGTTCGAAATTCGCATCTCTTTATGCAGCTGAATCTCTTTCCGTGCCCTTGACTTTCCGACTCTTTGTTTGGACAATTTATTTAACGAGAAAAGGTACTTAGTTATTTTTGCTCGGAGTCAACTTCCTGGCGTCCCACATAGTCTTAGACTATTAAGTTTACCAGAGGAACCCTTTTTAAACCTTGAATTCCGTCTGGGAACACCCCCCCCCCCCGTTTAGCTTAACCAATCACCAGTACTTCTTTACCCGCCAAAATTCTTTATCACTCCCATCAAAGTCAGAAAAATCCTCTCTAGTCCGCCTTTATTAATAACTGTCCTGGAAACTATAATTTTATGGCACATGTTTTAATGGACTACAACTTCCTAAAAGTTTCCATGGTTCATTTTGCCGCTATGACCTAGAGTTAATATTCCACTTTTGTCTGTTCCTCACTGTTAACCGGGCGAGTCCTAATTAAAATTAAATTTATATCCCAAGCAGGAGATTTTAATTGTCGCTAGCAGTCAATCTTAATGTTTACGCGTCACGCTGACCACGACAGAAGACACTAAAATATTATTCTACAAAATTTTGCACCATTACAGACACTTTGGAAATTGGTTTACACAGGTTATATGCTTTTCTTAAATACAAAAATTATTTGGAAATATGAATTTGGTAAGCGATAATTAAGTTTAATACAAAAGTAGAATAATTTCATGTGTAATTTTATAAACTGAATGTTATAATTGCATGTGTCGTTTCATATGTAATTTTATATAGGGAGATTTAATCGGTTTAATAAAGCAAACAAGTCAATTACCCTAAAACACATCACTGTCAAACAAGTCGATTGCCCTAAAACACATCAATGTCAAACAAGTCGATTGCCCTAAAACATATCACTGTCAAACAAGTCAATTACCCTAAAACACATCACTGTCAAACAAGTCGATTGCCCTAAAACACATCACTGTCAAACAAGTCGATTGCCCTAAAACACATCACTGTCAAACAAGTCAATTACCCTAAAACACATCACTGTCAAACAAGTCGATTGCCCTAAAACACATCACTGTCAAACAAGTCGATTACCCTAAAACACATCACTGTCAAACAAGTCAATTACCCTAAAACACATCACTGTCAAACAAGTCGATTGTCCTAAAACACATCACTATCAAACAAGTCGATTACCATAAAGCACATGATTGTCATTACCATAGGGGATAAACTAACAAGTCGTTGTCCATCTTTATGTACAAAAGTAAAAAAACCCCAAAAACACGAACTTACGCAAATCACGACTTCTGCAATCGACGGCATTGACTTCTTGACCAGACATGTCTGTCCTCAGACTGCATATGATCTCGGCCACTCCTGGAATTCATATCTCGATTAGAAAATGCTTTTCAAAGGAAGGACTTCCACAACAAGGTGTTGCAGGTAATTTAGCCGTAAGAAATGCTACTGAAGTAAACTAAAAAACATTGATGAGCCTGGCTCAAAGCACATTGTTCTTTTGTCCCATAACAGAGATACGTTTCTCTTTGTTATTAGGGTCATTCAAAATGACACTGTGATGCTGCAGACTTTAATAGTTTTAACTGGTGGCAACCAGGAGACACCCGTATGCAGATGTATACTGTTTTGTTTACCGCTATATAAGGACCTACTTCCATATTGTATTTCGTGTTCTGCAGAGGGTAAACAGCATACAGCATGCATCTTGTAACCTTTGCTACTATCGCCATTGTTGCTACAGTAACAGCCACCTATGTAGAGAAGAGGGCTCATATTTTCCATGAAGGTTTGTATCTTTGGTAATGTGATATATGGGCGAATCTTTATGCTCTACAACGAAATGCTCATTAAGTCAATTTCCTCTTTTTCTTTCTATAATTTCATTGACTTTTTTGGCCCTCCAAAGTCTTAGCAGTGACATATATTTATTTATTCCAGAGAGATAAAGATTGGCCGATTGAGCATGGTTGCACACCTATATTTTATATTGTACAAAGATTAGATTTGTAAAAGATATCTAAAAGTGTGCACCTCCAATACAGTCACATAAAACCAGCACAGCCATTCACGACTTACGGAAACAGTAAGATATATATATATATATATATATATATATATATATATATATAAAGGTATGTCGAACTTCAGTCGCACCTACGATTATGACCATAACTGCACAACTGATTTCATGCACAGTAAGGGTTAATTCATTTTCGTCTAATCCTCTTCGAGCTACTTACAAGAGTTAGGTTTATTGAAGAGGGGTAGGTGGGTGCCTTGCCAGGTACTTCATTTGTTTTAGAGACCATACTCTCATTTAATCTGCATTAGACGCAAAATATAAAACGTTTTGGAGGAATCGTAGAATATGCTTGTAACGAAAACTTTCTTATATCAATTACGATTTGAGATCGCTATATAGCATCGCTATCAAGGTCCTTTGAATATAAAATGTCATGTTCTGTTCTAATGGTAAATCTTCATGGATTATTTCTAATTGTTGCAGGAAATGTATCCCAGAAATGCATGGAGTGCATATGTCAGGTGAGCTTGCACATAATTACGTCTCATGTTGTACATCGAAACAATAATCTTCACTTGTATTATTCGTGCTAGATATTTCTTTCTACAGTATTAAAATATGCATTCGAATTGACGCTCAACGGTGTTGTCTCAGGGTATGAAACATCTTTACAATTTGATTTTTTTAAAAATCTTTGCAAAATTGTATGATGTATTACTGAACGTTATTCTTTAGATATTGTACATGGATTTGTTTCCAATATAACCATCGATAAATGAATGGGCATATATATATATATATATATATATATATATATATATATATATATATATATACATATATATATATATATATATATATATATATATATATATATATATGTATAGACAATACACGGGCATTAAAAACGCAACAAATGAATGTTGTGACCCTTCTCCTGTAATTTATCACATATTAACTATTTCAAGATTTAATTACATCCAGCTTTCCTGGAGTTATTTTTTGGAGGTTGGGTTGGGTTGGGGCAAATGTAAGATTCAATTATCACGAAAAATGTAGATTTTTTTAAAAAACCGATGAATATTGTGGCTAAATAAAGATTAATACAAACAATGGCAGACAGTTGGATGTCTTGGTTAGCACATGGTACCCTTATTCGGTACATTCTCGTCTGTTTCCGATGTGAGTCGAATAACTTCGACTCACTGAAAGAGTTAAAGATTACTCTTATCTCATTCTTGCAGGCGGTTAACTAGGCATCAAATTGTGACCAACGAGAAAAAAAAAATAAATAAAAAAAAAAATAAAAAATAAAAAGTTAGCAATAACAATATTATAGTAGCTGGCTCAAGGGTTAAAATTTATATATTTTCGGTTACTTCTTGCTATTCCATTATTAAACTGAGATAAAACAAGAAAAGGCATTTCTGCCAGAAAGTTGCAAATTTCAGCTTGTATATCACGGTGGCTTTTCATGAGATGAGAGAACGTCACCTAATTTCATACTCAGGGGTAGTAGTAGCTATATTTCCTAGATTTGTCCATTTTTTGCGGACGAACATCCGGTTCATTTTCATACAATTTTATGTGTTGAAAACTACACTTGAAAAAGTTTTATCAGAATGAAAAAACTGCACTTTAAATTTGTAATATTAATCATAGAAAATGCGAAGGGGAAAAAGTGAAGAAATAATTCGGTTTCAATAGCCGCAAACTTTGCTTCTTTTTTATTTATGGATGACATGTCATCAAGTAGTTGTGACGAGAATAAAGTTATTATGCCGTAAAAACATCAATGGGCTTGAAGACAGTTCAGCATGGTCATTATTTATAATCCAAGGCATTCTCCATAAATCAGACTTTCGCGTGGAGTGGTGGGATCTTCGCGATGCGAGGTTCTGGAAAAAATCCCCTGTACTTTTCCTCGTAACACCAGAAAAAAGAAGAGATGGTGTGATGTTCTTGCGTTATTGGGATATGATTAAATCATACACATGGGCATTTGGACTGGCTGATTGAGGCATGCCTCCTGAATCGTTTGTAGACTTTAATTATATCCTTTCAAGTTTTGAACAGTATTTTCATTTTGAAGTTTGCGGAAAGTATGTCTTTACTATTTTGATATGTTTGTAGTTACAGTTTTAGCGAAGTGCTTTCTATCAATAACAAAGATCAAGGTGCCATTTTACCCGATCCTCTTACTCTCATGAAACCAAGCGAGAGATTGGAGGAAAAATTGGAACGTTCTCAGCATCTTCTACCACATGCTAAAACAAAAGTCTCTCGAAGAGACTGACTGTAGTTGGTGAAAAGAATTGGCCTACTGGATATAAGATGCGCACCATTTTCATTTAGGACCAACTAGACATCACAAGAAACCTTACAGTCAATGCACAATATCGATATAAGTAATTATCTAGGAGAACTAGATAAATATGATTTGCCAGGTGGCCAGTGTGACAACCAGATTGATTTAAGGTTAGCGCCATTTTCATTGACAACCAGCTAGACATCACAATAAGTCTTCAGTGAAACATGCATGCTGATATGACCATTCTTTCAGGAGAGTTAGATGTATCAAGATTTTTTTAGATGATTACTGTTGCGCTATATTGGCTGTTTGAACGAGACCATTTTTATCTAGTAGCAATTAGACGTCATAAGAAATCTCGTGAAAATCCTATGTCAATATGACTTTTCATTCAGGAGTAGTAGCGATAACAAGAGTATTAAACAATGGCTGCAGTGGCGACCAAATTAGACATCAGATCCGCACCACTTTAATTTACAATACACTAGACATCCCGCGAAGTCTTTCGGTGAAAACTCCATGTTTATATGCCCGTCCATTCAGGAGGAGTAGTGATAACAATATTTTAATGATAACCGTTTGGCTGCCATATTAGACATCACATCAGATTGGTACACTTTCATTCTTGACAAGCTAAACGTCATAAGACGTCTTTCAGTGAAAACCCCTTGTTGATATTACTATATTGGATGTCCGGGCAGCACCATTTCCATTAGGGACCAATTACACCATAGGATAACTGTGTATATAAAGTCTCATGGCAATTCTCCAAGTAGTTTCTCATATCTAGCTGGATGTTCGTCTGACAAAACTTGCTAGTTTGGGAAGTATCAGTGCGATTGGTTTCCGTCTGAATTTATGACACTCGTTGAATAATACTAGCTTTTGCTCCCTAAAGCTCGCAAAAGCTGGACGTTATTCAATGAATTTAATAAATGTAATATTAAATCATCACCTATCTGAGATTCTCTTTATGACATAATTTTTGCATTAATGGAAAATAGTCTAGACAGAAAGAAGAAGGAATAATATATTTCATTCTGATGCAGATAATGCACATTTCATCCCAGACGTTAGTTGAATTAATAATATGCAGTTCTATAACCAGTAACATTTAAAAGTAGATCTTTGTTTTACAAAAAAAATTCAAGGAGCAACTGTCGTTCAAAATCAACAGAACACTTGACATAGATCAGCAGTTTTAAATACTGGATCTCCGATGAAAACTCCGGTACATTATGATGTCAAATCCTTTAGTCGTGCTAAGTTAGACGAGCCATACAAAATGTATATACATCGATCATAATGCTTAGAATATTCACCTAAAGTGTGCCCACTATTAAGCATTCCAGTTGCTGGATATGAAGGAACGATTACTGGACGCATATGTGCCAGATTTAATGTATTTGTGACCGGATATTTGCATTATTTGATTTGTAGCAGTATTGTAGACATAGACACGTTTTATTTAGAATAGGAACTACTTCACATAATACGAAACATTAGCTCGTTGGAGCTATTTTACCGCGAAAAAAAGATGTGGTTGGTGATCTTTCTGTCAGTTGGGAGACTGGTAAATGTCCACATTCTTCTCGATACAGAGGTGAGTGTATTTTCTCCTGTAAGTTACCATTTAAATCACTCTTGTCATAAGCTGGAGTCCATGTTACAGGTCGCCCCCCCCCTCCCCCCGCGGCCTTCTGTCCATTGACCGATACATTTAATTCTATTTGTAACGATCCCCTGTGGCCTTATTTCCAACAGTCAGAAGCACATAAAGTGACTGCTAACATGTTGTCATACCAAAAATATTAAACTGCACACTATATGTAAAGTGTACAGACTATGTGATAAATTATGAAATGGGTATATTCACCTAACTACCAATGTTCATCGATAAATAAAGGATCTCAAATAATTTCGTTTTATATGGAACTTCCGAAACGAGTTGTGATATTTGTTTTCATTTTAGCAAGCCTCTGAAAAACAAATCATAACGAGCTTCATAAACATCATATAAAATGAAAGTTCATTTGAGATTCTCGTTATCACATAAATGAATCGTAGTTTTTATTGTTGTTGTTAAGCTAACTGTTTAATGCGATACTTTTTGTACCTGATGCACTTGAGATGGACATATTTAGCATATAAATTAACCCCCATGAAGAAAAGCAACAAATATCAGATTAATGTTGTGCATTTTGAAGTCAAATCTCAAAAGAAACATTCTAAACAAGACATTTGGTTTCATTTATTGGTTTCATTCAAGTATATCCAAAGGAAAGTTTGTAATCTGTTCATCGGCAACAAATAAAGCAGTCGATAAGTAACCCCATAGAAACGTTATTTTCCGAGCTATAGTTCCACTTAAACACTTAGATTCAGTGTTTGATCCAAGAATTATACTCCTCTTTGTGTGTGTGTGTGTGTGTGTGTGTGTGTGTGTGTGTGTGGATCTCGGAATTGCCAATATAGCTGTTTCCACCAAATATTGTTTATGAACATCCTTGAAACAGCATGATCGATGTTATCGGCGTGTTTTGAACAGCTGTACAGAAACAAAAGTGCATATTAGATTCGACATAATTCGATATGGATTGGTGTAGGATAAGTGGAAACGATGTCGATGACAGATCTGACCACTCTTTGGATATGTTTATGTGATGATCACCATTGACGCTTCTATAATTTTTACATTTTGCGATGCCCTTTTATTTGCATTATCTTCCTTCGTCGGAACCTTCTGCAGACTGAGGTTTTGCACAAGGTATTTACGTGCACTATAATTGGCGAGTTCCTTCTCTTCATGGCATTCTTGTCATTCTTTTCGTGTCTGAAGTACGTTTGAATAAATAATCAGCAGACTTACTGGATTCGGGTTTTATGCATTCAGATATAAAAAAGTGCTGTTTGTTTGCAATAATCACCGGGCATAACTGAGCGGATGTTGAAACGACAATGGTTTTCTTTCTGGTTTTGGCTACATCTTAGGTTTTACAGTTCTTATGTCGCCAGGCTCTACCTCTGTCTAATTTTAGTCTGTCTATCAGGAAAGTGTGCGTTTCGACCATTTAATAATCTGGTTGCAAATTTAAGTTGTTTAGTTCACATGCGCAATAATTAATAACTTCCATATGCACTGCTAACCAATCAAAATCGCTCCAGGTGTTATGTCTCGAAGTATGTAATACTCAAATTTTGAAAACGGCATATAACTTAAAAATGAGTATAGTAATTTAATAAATGATTTTATACTAAGCCTATTTAAAGTTATTTGACATTTCGAAACATCTCATTACAAACGGACAATACTCGAGTTAAGTGATACTTTATTCATAGCATGATTCGGTATACCATTGTACCATGTGTTTGATTATTCGAGTTGGATGGAAGATAGGCCGATAAATCAGCCGCTCGCCCGTGATGATATTAATTGTTAAGGTTAGGGGCTGATATCACCTATTCATTGAAAGCTGCAATTGCCTGCTGCCAAATTTGGCTGCACACATCGGTGTACATTTTATACACTTACCGGTATTTCTCGTGGCTGTGGAGCTATTGTCGGCTAAAAGGTTCTTTTGGTGATATGTACATTATATATCCGGAGTAAATCCTGTGTTTGTTGACTTGTAAATCCATGTAGAATAGCACAACCATCTGTAATGTGGCCAGTTTAAATTTACCGCTAGATATGGCTGTGACCAATTATCGGTATGTGTCTAAAGTGTACGCGAGTTTGTTCCGGAATGACTTGCATGCAGAAAAATTGAACGTTTTAATGAACAGGTGACATCAGACCCACATATCGTCCATCATTATCAATACAGATTTGTGGGGTTGATTTATCGGACTAGATGGAAGTGAAATAAATACAGGGAGAAGAAAGTGACAACGTTTTCAACAGAGCACCTACAGCCTTAAAAGCACAACGATTACATTCATCTCTCTCTCTCTCTCTCTCTCTCTCTCTCTCTAGATTGGTCTGGGTCTACTTTGATTTCAAAATGTCTGCTCCATCGTCAGGTTGAGTCTGGATGTTCAACAGTAGGTTGCCGCTTTGACAAGGGCGCCGAATCATGCGGCTATTTTCAGATCAAGGAGCCCTACTATATAGACTGCGGAAGTCCAGGTTCAGGTAAGCCGGACACGTCCTAACTTTACAAAATGTTATATTTGAAATAACTCTAACCATTTTCAGCACTAAATTTCTTTGACGAACTTACTGGAACACAAATACGCAAATGTTCAAATTCAACAAGTAAGCATTTATTCCATTTTTATGGTTATAAATGAGGGTCCCAGAAAGCTTCATGCTGCATATATATATATATATATATATATATATATATATATATATATATATATATATATATATATCATAACTATATATATATATATATATATATATATATATATATATATATATAACCAATTCTAAATAGTCCTTATCTTTCATTCGCATATTCTCTGTGGGGGTATAATAAAACAGAATGGAAAGATATACTTTTCAGTGACATATCCCAGTCTGAATACCTTGGTGCATACATCAGATTTTCTCGCTGGAAATGTGGATCAAGAAGGCATTTTAAAGTACATGAGATGCATATAAAGTTTCGGTTTCGCACGTCAGCTTTAATACGGCAGTAAACAAAATATTAAATCGTTACACTGTTAGTAAGGGTAAGTCGAGACTGTGTTTTTTTTTTTCTATTTGTCTTCAGCAGACAAGTGTGAACGATGTTTATAGTCTGTATAGTGTGGGGTGGGGGAGGCGTGGGTGTGGTGGGTTGGGGTCCGTCGGAAACGTAAAAAGTAGTAGTTTGAAAGCAAAACAAAGCACTAAAAGAAAGTAATGGTAATTTGCTTCAACAGATCGATCTTACTTGCTCCATCGACATTCACTTTCAGGGATATTACAGTGTCTGCAGAAATATATCGAGACTTTAAAGGGTCGGCTCAGAACAGATTTGCGCAAATTTTCATTATTAATGTTTGCAGCTAAATATAGGGGTGACATTTCAAGAAATGCACTGTTTTATAAATTTTCATACATTCTACTTTGAATTTTATTCTTTTTTGTCTGATTCAAATTCCCCAAAAAATCGTGAAATTAAGATTGTCTTCAAAAACTGCATTACCACAACTCCCCCCACAAAAATAAAACAAAATACAATAAAATAAAACAAAACAAAAAAGGCGTTTAATGAAGGTCAAACTTAGCATATATATATATATATATATATATATATATATATATATATATATATATATATATATATATATATATATATATATATATATATATATATGTTTTCCTATTCTCAAAATAGAGCATGACTAGAGTAATATGGTCACATGGCACATCAGTCTGTAGTCTGATTACCAAGTAGACCTCGGGTGATATTACGTTAATTTTTGTCCTAATATAAGACTATTTACCGCTGTTGCCAATGGGATAAAATAGTTTTAATGCGCAGAAATGTACTCAGTGAGTAAAGTAATTTTGATCAGATCGTTGGGGTCATTCAATGTGTAACCGAGTGAAGGTTTAAGCTATAATATTCTCTCTCTCTCTCTCTCTCTCTCTCTCTCTCTCTCTCTCTCTCTCTCTCTCTCTCTCTCTCTCTCTCTTTGACAAAGTATGCCAGGCACACTTTTTTCCTAAATAATGTTGCATGTATGGTCATGCAGTTTCACGTGTGCTTTCACATTTATTACTTATGTTAACACCATAACAAGTAAATTGTGGTTGTAATTACCTATATTTCTTGCTAAACAGGCTATGTCAAGCAAGACATCCTTCGACAGATTTTCCTGTTGGTTCATTCTCAGCACAGACCTTCAGATTTGCATTCAATTATCAGGCTGAAATCAGAGAAAATGTTTCATTTGGATTGATTTTAGGATTCATACAATATTTCACTCGCGTCAAATTTGTTATTCTTCTTGTTGTTATTGCTATTGTTGTTGTCGACGTTGTTGCTGTCATATTCATTTTTACTATTATTATTATTATTATTATTATTATTATTATTATTATTATTATTTAGACTGGCACAACTGTGCTGATAACCTGGAATGCTCTTCGCGTTGTGTGCAGGCCTATATGGATCGTTACATTGACTACTCTGGCTGCGAACACACCTGTGAGAGTTACGCCCGAATCCACGCTGGCGGTCCTCGTGGTTGTGCAGATCCAGCCACAATAACATATTGGCACAAAGTACAGGGCTATGGATGTACTTAAAAGTAGACTGACTTTCGTAATATCCTTCCGCATTCAAAAGAACTCGGAGATCCTCTTAATCATTTGGCTGTGGTGAAGTCATCCTCGTGGTCATCATCACTGTCATCGTCATCACTCGGGAGATAACAAAACATGATTCTGAAATATACACATAA
>JAECUM010028274.1:0-22941 GCA_016617855.1 Megalonaias nervosa | reverse complement strand
ATAAATTCTGATTAGGTTTTGTCACCAATTCATCACTTCTGATACTCACACTCGTGCTCAGGATATTATTCCTTGGTATCATTTTTGTGTGTGTGTGTCCTCCGCTGAACTATTCTTTTCTTATAAACAGAGTATCACTTTTTACTGATATTGTTTTCGGTCCCAGCCAGGTTATTTTATACAATATCAGTGACGCACATATATTGATTTCTGACTCTCTCATCACATAAGTGTACTGTAAGTGTCCGTAGGTAACTTCAAGCTGTACAAATCCACACGATTTCAATCGTAACTGTCAATTTTAGAAAATTCTAAATTTTGACACACATGGGGGAAAGTTATATACATTTGAATTGCTTTTGCGTTTCAGAGAATGGAGGCTATCACACACACCAAAATAGTCAAGAAACACAATGAACAATAAAAAACATATTGTACAAAGTTAACAATATACGGGGCATTTTTAAGAAGTCATCGAATAATCAGACCACTAAACTTTCAAAATGTTTAATGCTTGTGAGTCCCCGTTACGAAAATATAGAGGAAGAAATTTAACACAAGGACTTGCTTAAACTTCCCATTGTTACATCTGCATCGTACATTCAGAGAACTATAATCTGAATGAAATGCGATGGATGGTAATTCACCGTAAAATCTGAATCAATGGATATATTTAGTAGCGTTTTCCAGTAATTACATTTGCTAAGAGAGCAAATTTTTCCTGAAGGGAAAGTCACTTATGTCATGTATGGCAACTTATTCCGTACGATACCCATCGAATTAGAATAAACAATTAAGTGTTATGTGCATTATTTAGTGGCAATTAATATTTTTTTTTAAATCCCTTTGTGTGCAACGTACCCACCTGTACATCAACTAGTGTGGAATAAAGAAGGGATAAAGAAATAATTTTTTGGAAAGGAAACATAAGGAATACTGAATGACTATCTCCCTTCTACGGACAATATCTTGCATGGACTTGGGTGGGGACGTAATGTTTTTTCCTTGATTGACTTTCATACAAAGTAATCACACACATCTATCAACGATGTGATATATACGGACTATATTTAAACTATATATCTTTAATTTACATGAAACATCACTTTGAATAAATAAATACAGAGATAGAGAGAGAGAGAGAAATTAAAAAATTAATTAATTAATTAATTAATTAATTAATTAATTAATTAATTAATTAACGTACAAGACAATGACTGCCTGGATCACAAGCAAGCATTTGGTGTATAATGTACAAGTTTGTGGACAAAATGATGATCAGACAAATGAACCAATGAATCAAATGCGTCAGAATTTAGTTTTAATACACTTAAATATATTAGATGGAAACATGAAATGTTTCTATGTTAGCACTGCGTCGCGGTATTGTCAGACATTGTCTTTACATGTTTCAGCATCTTTCCCGATAAAATCCAAGTAACTAAGAAAATTTGGAGGATGTTTTGATTGCAAATAGTAAAAAGGATGTATTCTAATTTGGCCGTTAGCGTACAACTTGAGATGTCTTTATCAGCTGGAGTTAGACTCAAGATATAGTGAGAGTATAACCCAAAACCATTCTCGTACGAAGAGCAACATAATATTTGTTCACCAGTCACACATTCCTGACTTACAAAACCCCAAACTAGAACGAAACCGGCCTAACACATCTCGGTTTTGATTTAAAAAAATATATTTTTAACAAAAAAGACATCATCAACTGGTTGCAATGTATTTCTCTGTTGAACGAAAGAAAATATTCTTTTTTATGATCAGGATTACATGATCCCGCTGAAGCGTACTTGTTCTTACAGAACCATATCACATTATTTCAACTCTTTTGATAAGCCAGTTTCTCTTTTATATTTTCAAAGCTTATTCTCTTGTGAACAGAAAACCTTTGTTTTTTACGAAAAATTTATGTTCAGCAAATAATTGCATACGACCAATTTGTCGGTTTACACAATTGATTGCAAGGATAATTGACGTTTTTTTTATCGGAAGAACTATGCCTTTAATCGTAAGCAGATATTCTAAATCGTGTAAGAAATTTGACAAAATGTAAATAATCTTCCTAGTATAAATGAAAATGGTTCAAACTACTTTGTAAATGGGGGGGGGGGGGATTGGAAATTTTGAAATATATAATCCGGTATTCAATTAGCTGGAAAAAATATTTTCGCTGATTTATAGAAATTAAAAAATATATTATATCTATCATATTGAATAAAGGAATTTATCTTGAGGTAAATGGAAGAAATGTCTTATTTCAAGCAAAAATCCATGGCCGCTGATTCCCGGAAAATTAAATGATCTGTCCCTAAAACATGATTATTTTTGTCGATATCCACAGATTATCAAAGATTTGATTTATATTTCAAAGAATTTATCATCCACTAACAATTAACTGGGGTCGCACAAGAATTCTTACAAACTGGTCTATTGTGCACAGTCTGTATTATTGGAATCTATTCGAGGTTCGATTCCTGGAGTTAAATTATAAACGCACATGCAGACAAGTGACAACCATCTGGTCGTAAAAGGCTGAATGGCCATATACGACCTCAATCTAGAATAGATAGTTAGTGACATCCACTCACCCGATATTCAATACATGTTGGAGCCCCATCGTATTTCAACTAGAACATTACACACCATATGAATTGATGTCAGTATTGCCTGTCCCTGCTTCTTTATTGCAGGGAAAATATGACACACAGGGATTGCGAAATCCAAAGTCTGACACATATTACTCTTTCCAGTAGACACGGAAATGCTGTTCCATATTTCTCTTGGTCAGTACGATCAATTTGCCCTCATGCTACAACCCAGCTGCTTACCCAGGTGACAGGACGAAGTTAGCTAACAATGAAGTGCACTGAATTAAAATTCCCATAGTTCATTTCTAGGTTTCAATGCACTAGGAGAATATAGATTTGAAACTTATTATTGTAACTAAGCATATCATTTTTGTAAAGTGGCTTACAAAAAAATACTATAATGCAAATTTTCAAAAATTAAAAAAAATCCATCTTTTTCTTTCCATTTGCCTCCAAGGTCTAGCCTAAATGCCCAACTAAACCGACTAATGCAGTCTCACTTAATTTGCCTCAACAATGATACATTTTATTATTGTGTTAACTTTGAAATAATGATGAAATGTGGTCTACAGATAATGTGCCATGGGCTGAATTTGGTTTCATTTGGTTTCTCTGGGCTTAACTCCATTTTGCAGCACATGATATGCTATACATGGCGGCCAGTATGTTTGGTGGAAGAAGTACCCGGAAAGACCCTTGAAAGAACCAGCGAGCCATGGGAAGGTACTGGCAAGCTTTCTCATATACCCACGTTGGCAGTGCCGAGGCGCGAACCCACACGAACAGAGGTGGAATGTTAGTATTGAACTGTAAAGGCGAGCCCATAGACCAGTAAGTTGAGTGACTGGGTTAATATATATATAAATGTTAAAAAATGTCTTGAGACTAAATAAGAAAAGATATTCTGGTTCAAATGAAAGCCACATTCTTTTATCCCCCTCCTCTTGAATAGTGGGTCTCTTAAGTTTCTGTTGATCTTTCAACAAACATTTCATTGCAGTAGGATCGTAACTTGATATTTGCTGGGCTAGGTGGGGAGTTTCCAATCAGTTAGAATTAAGTACAATTTTTAGTTTATAAATCCCATGACCCGAACACAATGTGTGATTACCAAAATGTGTCTACAAACCGACTGTTAATTCTCAATATGAGCTTATTTGAAGTGAAATTTCACTGATGACCCATAATATTATATGTGACAGTATGCATGTTAACTGTTGCATATCTACGTACAAGCAAGTACGTATGTAGGAGATTTTATTGTTTTCTGTAACTCCAAACAAAGTTTCATATTTCTTTCAACGTCAAGACTCGTGATCACGTTAGGCATAATGTAATTGGTGCGTTGGAATTATTATGTAAGTCATGCTTGAACGAACGCAAAATGTAATACTTAAAGTGAATATAACAATTTCAACTCATGTCCCTGGCTATTTTAATATATGTTAATACGACAGCTGACATACAGTTTTAATACTTTGTCAGGTACGACGCAATTATGTATATTATCCGGCAAGCAATTCACATGAAAACAGAGTATTGTTTTCCTAATTTTCTGCCCATGCAATCAGTATGACCGTCTAAGTTTTGTCGAATTCTGCTGCTAGAGAGACAATATCTTTTCCGATTATCTTATTTCTCTCTTTGCTACTTCACTGGAAAAAAAGAAAATAAAACCGATTTTGAAATTAAGCAAAGCTGTTTTGAAATGCGTTTATATCATCATAATAAAGTTTCTGGGTAATGCTACCTTATACACTATAGCATCATGCGACCGAACTCTGGATGCCTTGCTATTCGAACGACGATGGTCCCTTTACGCAATACACTTTCTCTATTATTCTTTGAAGAGGTGTGGTAATGAAATATATAATTCTTTTTTTACATTACATTTTATTTTACATTTTTGGCTAAGATGACTGATGCTATGGGATTAACGGGGTTTCGCTCTGTGTGTTCTGTTTATTAAAGCAAGTTGTGTAGATACACAGAATTTAAACTAATCTAAATAAATACTATTTTGAAATTATTCACTTAAAAAAGTATACATGATTTGTAAATATTGCAAAAATACATTTTCTTTTTTCCAAACCATATTTGTGGGAAATTTATTGTTGTTCGTGAAAGGTCTTTGGCACAAATGCAAAATTATACAATGACAAAACAAAACAATCTGATCTCTCTCTCCCTCTGTGTCTCTGTCTCTGTCTGTCTGTCTGTCTCTCTTTATATATATATATATATATATATATATATATATATATATATATATATATATATATATATATTATATATATATATATATATATTGAAGAGAGAGAGAGAGAGACAGTATTGAGGTAGAATCTCCTCTAAGTCTACAACAAGTTAATACCTTTATACGCACATACACACGCCATAATATTTTACATTACATAACTTGCAAAGGCATTTGACTTAAAGTAAAGGTAAAATATATGAACTAATTACCTCATCAGATTCATTACAGAGTAACCTACAACATTCTACATTAGATGAGTATAAGTACTAGTACCTTGGAAAGAAATTTAAATCTTAATTCTGTTGGGCAGTTGAAGAATAAAAAGTGGAATTCATATTCAAAGTTGCCACTGTTATATAAAAATCCATACATTGCGTGCCATATCGAGAATGTTTTATCATCCTGTAACTATATTTATAGGAAGTTCTCCAAACCAGAAGAATGCCTAAGTTATTCCATCACTATCATGTAGGATTTCCTGGGATATCTATTGTCAGGTAAAGGCAACAATTTACACCAATATTTAATACATCTGCTATAATAGTCGCTATGATAAAGTCTACATCCACCTGGAGTTTTCTTGTGTGATGAAGCAGCTCATGTTAAAGATAAAATTCACAGAACTGTTGATGAATTTATCTACATATTTTCTATTCTTGTATTCCCAAATTTCGGCTGAATAGAGGAGAATGGGCTTGATACCAGGAGCAAATAATTTGGACGCAACACTTGGTGGAGATCCGGGTGTTCGTTTTAATTACTGAACTGGAATTAAGTCTGAGTGTGTGTGATTTGGAATTTTAACTTAGCTTTCAAAATTTTTCAGTCATAACTCTACGATGTCTGAAGTGTGACAGTTTATAGTGATGTCTAGCATTTGGACATCATGCCGCAGACACGTAGCATCATGTCCCACCCAGTCACATTATCCTGACACCAGGCAGACCAATCCTAATGCTAACCTCTTAATTCTGTGCACCTAGCCAGACAGGTGCTAGTACCATTTTTATAAGTCTTTGGTATGACTCGGCCGGGACTGGAATCCGCGACCTTCTGCATACGAAGCGGACGCCCTTACCACTAGGCCACCGGAGTGGGCAACTGGAATTAACCTAAGTAAGTTAGTTTTACAAGACTTTCAGTTACGTTTGGCCAGTTGAATCTTCTAGAAAACATCAATCACATGTAATAAGTAATTTTTATATTGTTAACTATTTTGATTACTCTTAAGAAACCGTGTGTACCCAGACCTACTGTCGCATTATGCATTATGGGTCTGTGCAGACTGCAGATAGAGAATGTATGGTATTTATAACATATTGATAAAAACAGGTTCCTATTCAGAAATTCAATTTTGAAAAACATGGAAAACAAGTTTTAGCAATCAATCAAGTTTACATTTTCGGTTCTCCCGAATGTGGTAGAATTTTGCTTAGGCAGGCGAGACAGAAATACCTGCTTATAAGAGTAAAACAATAGACACTCACGGTAATGTTCATCCAAAGTTACCGATGAATACAGTAACTGATGTTGTAGCTGTAGCTTTTACCAACTGTAGCCTAGCATACATACATGGTGTAAATCAACTTTAATTGTATTAGCATATTTGTAACAAAGACCCATTAAGTAGGTATAGAACGATTCATGCATGCGTACCTTTTTAGAATTTGATATATTTCAATTCATATTTTGACATTCATTTAAAAAGTTTCGTTCTTTTAATGTTGTGTACTGTGTTTATTCGTTGATATGATAGTTCAAATGCTAGTTTAGTCAAACATTTATCTGTTGGTTTGTTTGCGACTGGACGTGCCATTTAGCTTGTAAACATCTTGCCAATAAGCCGTTGTTTTCCTCATACACTTTTAACACCTTTCAGTTATCTTTTCTGTGATGTCATACCTAATAAAAGCAATACATCAACAATATTTTATGTATTAATTATGTGTTGGTTGGTTGATTTTCAACAACACTTTCATTTATTTCCTCCAAACCATGCCTTTCCCATGACAGAAATGACTCAGACGACCCTCGTCTTATCTATGGGAGGCAGCCGATCCATACTGGCCTGGGCGAATATCGAATCCGACACACCTGGTTTAGGAGTCCGACTCTCTCCAACTGCGCTACCAGGGCTTCCTCTATTATCTATGGGAATATTCTTTTATTGTGTTGTGTTGTTTTGTTTTGTTACTATTTTGGATTGCTTACCCCCACATGCATCGAAAAAATTGTGACTATGCTTAGCAAAATCAAAATGTGAAAAATAAAATACTCACTTGAGTGGACAGAGCAGGTATCTACAAACCAATCGCCAAAAGCAGTAACCAGTCCCATCTAACGCCAAAAAGATTTTCACTGAACAGCTATCTCATGTTCAGGTCTTTACGTACAAAATCGTGTAACCACATTTGGGAAATGCATAATATTTCATCGTGAACACAAATAAAATACTGTAAAAAAAAACAAACAAAAACGATGATTAATATACGTGATATGCTGTATCTAACCAGAGCAGACCGGATAAAAAGTGCGCATTTTGAGAAAGTACCTGAAATGATATCATTAAGCCAACCACTTTTAGAAATTTAATTTGATGTGAAAAACACATTGTGTTTGTAAAAGCAAAACAACCATTTATGTACAAAATACCAGTTGACTAAGTTACTTTAGCTTAAAGAGCAACGTCATACTTCGCTTCATCGTCCACTCTGATAAAATCGGAATGTCAGTATTCTTTCATATTAATACAATCTGCCCACCCTTCACGTACAGTGGATGTCATTGTTTGTTTTCATATTCATAGCTATTTATTGGGGTTTTTTTTGTTATGTCGGGTGATCGTCATCTAGGTGGAAAGTATTAAGTTACACTGTTTACGAAGTCTCCAGCAATTTTTAAATGTGCTTCTTGGGAGAATAGGACCACATTTTGCCTCTGTCTTAAACAGCTAGTAAACATTTGAAGTTTTTAATAATGTCCTTACAAATGAAAAAAGAAAGTATTAATTAAAAATCAAATATGGGTGAAAAAGTGGAAATTAACCTTGCTGAAATATTCATACAGATGTATAAGCTTAGTCAGCTACCTAATTCAAGGTATGATATTTGTGTCAGGAAACACACACACACACACACACACACACACACACACACACACACAAGAAACAAAGTACGTATATATTGTATACAACCAAGAGTGGATTCGAGTTAAATTACATGACACTAATCTCAGCCTTGAATCTCGTAAAGGAGTTCAGATCCTGGGAAACCAAGAGGAGTTGAAATGCAAGTATGATTTGACAGTCAACGTGTAACAAAATAATCCGATCTCTACAAAAAGTAAAACGTAATCGCTGATTGCGTATTTAGTCGCTGAATCCATGGGCTAATATCAATGGATTGCTTCCTTCTATAATCGCTGCATCCGTGGGTTAATATAAACCGATTGCTTTTTTATCACTGCATTATGTGGCAAATTCATACAGATTGCTTCTTTAATCTCTGCAGCCATCTGTTAATATAAAATTTTAAAATTTAAGATGCATGTGTATCAAAACCATATCCGACAACAGTGAAAATAATTCAGCCATTTGTTTTAAATTCACCTTTTGACTCTCCCTCACTGGTCAATAGACTCGCAAATGTGCAACATGTGCTACACGTAGTGATGCGGGTACATGTGCAATTTCTTCTTGCACGTGTTGTCTTGTATTGCAGTATTTGCTGTATCAGCATAGTCCTTGATAAACGCAACCGACACGCCACTGTCTGATTTCACAGTTGTCAGTGAACTCAACCAGATTATTTACCACAAAGGCACCTTTCAACTTGACAATAATATCTTGAATGTCAACGCTTGATATTTTCAGTTTACCGGTTTGATCTTCAAAAATCGCAAGCTCATCTGGATCA
The DNA here is from genome assembly GCA_016617855.1 of Megalonaias nervosa. Lineage (NCBI taxonomy): Eukaryota > Metazoa > Mollusca > Bivalvia > Unionida > Unionidae > Megalonaias > Megalonaias nervosa. Next base: position 14,167 of record JAECUM010028274.1, on the reverse strand, counting down.
ACGCCAACAACAACACGACTAGTACACTCAGACAAATCCGTTTTAGTGGTAAACTGGCTGAGATCTAAGTCAGCACTGTGTCGTCGAGCTGAATAAAGTCCGTAAATGTTGATAGATATTGTTGTATGTAATCACACGTTCTTTCAATTGGAAATAAGTATTTGTGGGGTCCTTGAGCGCTCCGTGCAAGCAACGCTTCAATGACAACATGGCTACATATGGGACTGTCCAAATGAGTTTGTACTGGTAAATTTGAATAAAATTGTTTTCGTTCACCAGTGCCCCGAGATAAATAATTAACAATTTAAGCAGGCATTGCAAGTCCATACGAGTCGAAGTACAAGGTATGTTGAGGTGTTACCGCGTATGTGACCCAGTGAGTACCAGGTCCCGTTGACAAATTCAGCTTGACGATGTCAGTTTCACGTGTGCGTGGCACCATCAATGCAAGTTCGTCTCGCATAAAAACACCACAAAAAATGTTTGATTTTGCAATAGCGAGTAATTCAAGCTTGGTTATTGGATCCTTGAGAAACTTAGCTTCCATCAACGGCGCGATCTTTTGCGACAGGGCAATCAAACACCTTTGCCTGAAGGTATCCAACAACTCCTGCCTGTTAATCGAAGTCTTCATTCTTCTTATGTGGCACCCTGCTGCCTTTTTGGAAGCCGTTGCTGATTCAGTTCAGACAGCCCATAACGCTGCTGTATTTTCAGCCTCTGGAGCCGCTGCTGCCAACAATGCTCGAATCAGTGAATGCATGGAAATATTCCACCAGCCTTTTGCATTTGTGCCACCTCTGACTCGGATAATTTTAATGTTACTGAGGTGTTTTTGTGTTTGGCCCCATTAAGATGAACGAGCTGCGTTATGTTAGCCACACATGGACATTTCCAGTCAATTTTGCAAGAGAAAGTTTCAGTGTGACCCCAAAATTGTTTTTGATTGCCTGTTTGATTTTTCTCAACTGACTTTGAATAAAGCCGACTTTCTCTTCGTGATAGGACATTGTTATTCAGATACGTAGCACGTTTAACTGTGAATTTTCCACAGGTGACTAGATCACCCTGATTCGACCACCAGCAACCTCCAAAAGCAGTGTCTTGTCGGAAAGTATTACAGCATTGATAACCACCACCAGCGTTACTGACAAGTGCACGAAAATACACGATGACAACGGAATGCGTAAGCAAATTCAGATCTTCCAGTGAAAAGTAAATCGCATACAACGTACGACAGTTTTTTGGGGGACATCTGAAGACCCGTAACAACATTTTGATGCCGGTCTATGTGGCTTCTGCATAGCAAAGCCGAATTTCTTCAGAAGGTTCCTGATGACCGTTTAACCGAAAAGAGATTTCAGTCACTTATAAGCTGCCAAATATCATTTTACTATGTGCCTGGTCATTATCTCGCAATGTAAGTTGAAACGCCAAGAACAAATGTTTTGGTGCAGTAAGACTATCCTGTGCACGTATTTGCCAAGTAAACTGTCCCCCAATAGCTGTTGGTGGGTGTGCATCTGTGATATATGCGAGAAGCGACATCGTTGAAGTGGTACACGACTGCATAAAGGATAACATACGTGATGCTGTGCTCTGTTAAGGAGATGACACTTGCATCCACAGTTTTCATGTATCTAACAGAACTTTGCCAGCAGCAGTACCCGCATTACGCCAAATGGCATCATTGGAGCTGTGTTTACGAAACAAAGTGACTGTGTGTTTAGCTTCAAATATCACCTTGCGAACATCTATGCAAAATCCAAAGATATGACTGAGGGGAATTGCGCACGAAAATCTCAATGAAGCACCAGCGAGTTCTGATAAACGCTTTGCAAATCCAAGGTTCAAATCGAAATTTTAGGAAACGGTAAATTTTCTACAGCTGCAGCAACACTGCCAGCAGCATTTTAAGGCCGTCTGATAATATTTGGCCAATGATCTGCGTGATCAGTTACATCTTTGAAAAACGTCATTGTAAGGCCAGCTATTCGCGTGTAATCATTGCTATATCAGGCTAGTAAGAGAGTTTCTTTTTCCATATCAACATTGTTTAAAATAGATTCGATTTCATTTCCATTGATGGAGTAACGTGCACCGTTAAACAACGGCATGATACCATTGTTGACAAATACCACTAAGGTATTGGCATCGTAACTGGTGTTCTTATCGCGTAGCAGTTTTCCCTCCACTTCCGAAAATGTCTCACACGGAAGGAAAGACCTAGATGTGTCTTGTACTTTCAATTATATTTGTAATTGATTGGGTTCTCTGGCGGTATACGAATAATCCTAAATATTTCTCTTCCTTCGATCCAGTAGCAAAGGCGTTGCCATGTCAAATGCTGCATCAAATTTCTCTTTGAACTGATGCTTTATACACACACACACACACACACACACACACACACACACACACACACATATATATATATATATATATATATATATATATATATATATATATATAACTATATATATATATATATATATATATATATATATATTGCTTTCTTTAATACCGTGCAGATCCACTCCTTCTTGCTGGTTTTGTAATCGCTGAAGTTAATAATCGCTATTGAGCGGCCTCATTAATAATTTCCTAACAGCAAGCGCCATTGATTCGGTCGATGGTAATGTAACTGGAACCGCCTTTGGTGTTGATGCCCGTGTTACTAATCGTCTGAATCGAACCGATTTAAATACCTACGAAATCAGTTGTTTTAATCGATCGACGGTGGCACTTTAAGACTATCCACAAACGGCATTAGAACTTATTTAGCGATGGGAGCAGTGCTCGATGATAAGGCTGTGATCGCTTTTGTTGCGCTCGCTAATAATCCAAGAACAACATCTCGGAGACCAGTTTGTTGATGAATGGTATGGGGAATGGGTAACCCGACTTCCATTCGTCATAACAGCCTTGAACATTGACATCACAGGCACGATGGGGTTTAAAGCAGCCATCGCTTGGCATCCAGTGGGGAGAAACTAACTTTGGTGCATCAGTATAGACCCATGCGTTCTTGGATCGGATTATATTTGTCGTGTGTGCGGATGCACGACGGTCATGGAAAACATTCATGGTATAGTTTGTGTTTAAATCTTTATCTACAACTACCTCCGGAACACCTTTGGCATTTTAGTATTCTTGTGTCCGACCACACTTGAGTACATTTTGCGTGGCAGCCCCACATACAATTCGACTGATTTACCCAAGCATTCATCTTTGAACTTGCCAACCACATTTGTATGGGCGGCACTGAACAACGGATGTTGTTTCGGATAATCGCTGGTATCAAATTAATTTATCAAATTGATCATTGGTGGAGATATGCATCAGCAACGAGTAAGTGTCGGTGTACAGCACCTTGACTCTATCCTGATAAAGCGGTTTGATCTTGTCATAGTAAATGTGTACATGAGCATCTTTGACAAGTCAAGTACAGTTGTGCCAACTTAGATTGGTTTTGTGTCTGAGGTTTGATTGTTTACAGTGAACGGCAACAAATCCATCATTAAAGACTTTTCTGTACTAATAGGTTGGGCCCGCAATGAACCTTCGAAGCCTGTCTTGTTCACTATTATCTAGGACAAAATCGACTTGAACTCGTGCTTGAGCAGATTCTCCATGGTTTTACCAAACAAGGCTTTGACCATGAGTTTGAATATGTCCATTTCAAATTCATTGGAGGCGTTTGTACGCAGGTCCGTATTCATCTGAACATACGGAGCCAACCAAGCTTGCTTGCGACATTCAAGATCTCGACGAATCTTGATGACGTGCAGACCCAATCGCAAATACAACTGTTGATTTTGGACGTGCATTATATAAGTGTATTTGGTCCGAAGACTCCGGTGCATTTGGTGTTTTTGCGACCGGACTTCATCATCGATCGAGAGCCGATAGCTGAACAACCACGTCCCGGGCATTATCAATGCTTCTGTGGCCAACGGATAATATTTGTGTGCCTCTTGTAAATGCTCGGGATATTCCTGATCGACTCCAAAGATGTATCCGTGATCACCGTGGGAGTTATAATCATGCACGTCTTTCTGTAGATCAATTTGTGCAGGATCGATCCACTGACATCCACCACCAGGATGTGGCTACATCATAGCTCATTCGAATAAGTTATTGGGATCGAGATTCAAGATGTAACTGTTGAGGTCATCAGGGTCAAATCCGGACGCGTTATGGTCGTTGGGACGAGCGTATCTATGGATATTCTGTCACGAAGTGATCGCTCCATAAACAGATGTTTGTCAATGTCAGCGAGCAATTTCGGGCTCGGAGCTCCATTTTGGTCTTGGAAAACAATGCATCCAGCCCATACCAGATGAGAAAACGTATTGTGCAGCTTCGAGCTTGTAAACGTGCATGGTGGTGCGAAGAAATGCCTTAAACACATCAGCGAGCAACAACACAAACCGATATAGTCACCGAGCTTTTTCAACACGAACGCAGACCAAACTTTCTTTTCACGTTCATAGTCGTCGGCGGAAATACATTCAAGTGGGAACAATGAAAAAAACGCCTCGAGCAGTGTCAACTGAGTTTCAGCAAATTTTTCCAGTCGTTCATGTGCTCGTATTGATACACGACTTTCCTCGTTATCAAGGCAGTATGAAATTAAAGTTCTCAACCACCACAGTATTCACTAACTGCTCCAAGGACGAATTCATAAATTGTATCGACTCGATAAACTGCCATTGTCACAACCGAAACGTCATGCATTTTTCCATGTTGTTGGGAATCACGCTGATCGGTGTACCTGATGTCATTTTTACTGCTTGTATTATCAAGTGGCCATTGTACCCACGCAGATTAATAAACACCACAGGAATTATTTTTTTTGGTGGGGGGGGGTAAATTCTCAATTGCAATTTATATTTGCTGTGTGCTGAACCTCCTATGTACGCGCCAGTTGTGTGACAGTGATCACGAACTTTGGAACCTGGACTTTTATTTTTAACGATAAACGGGATGTGCTTTTTGTCAGTGGACGGGCTTTGCTCTTTGTCAGCGAAAATGTTTTCATAAACCTAGCAATGAGTAGCTGCGGAGAATTCGCGAATGTTTTCACTCGTCAAAATTATGTTTTCTGTTGAGTAGAGCTGCTGATGAATCCATTGTACCGTAACGTCTATCGATCTGAGGAGCGCCTTATCTGTGTCTGAACCACTCTGGGCACGATAAAGGACTAGCGGCTCTGATTTACTATCGTATTGTAATACTACATAACAAAACACGCGTGGGATTTGTTCACCGACATGCACTGTTTGATCGATATCAGGCGCATTTGTATTTTTGTTAGCAGAGCAGGGCGCATTCGCGTCTGTGAAAGTAAAGCGTTTTACTGAAACATTCACGCATTCAATTCCGAGTAGATAATATATGTGACTATCATATTTCGTTGAACTGCAGTAATTTCACAGTTTTGTTTCCGGGCTCGGGCATGATTGTGCACTATGGGTTTTTACTGATACCAGCACAGCAGAATTCGTTACTGATGAGCAGGTTTTGGGTGTTAAATACATGCAGGCAACGTTCTGCATGGAACGATTTTATGTTCGTGCTTACTTTGTCGGTTAAGTAGCCCAGCAAGGTTTCTTATCCATACATAATGCGATACCAATTCTCTTTCTTTCATTTCATTCAGCAGTAGCCAATCAAACAGAACTCGTTGGTGCTAACCATGGGGACATAAAGCAAGCAAATAAATGCCTTTTTCATACATGATTCCTGAGTGTTTCAAATTTCCTCAGTGTTGCTTTGGTACACCGCACAGGAAACTCGACATCATCAAAGTTGAGGTCGCCCATACGTTGACAAAATCATCAGCTGAATAGAGCGCTAGCAAAACTTCCCATTCAAAACAACAATATCCATGATTTTTACGTTGATAAGTGACCTTGGCTGTACCTACTTGGGTGCTGTTATGTAACTGGATCCAAGAAACGGATGACACGGCAAGAAATGGACCTTAACTTGGGAACGTCTTTTGAGAGTCCGTCCCGATCCTGGATTGGTGTATTTCAAAAGCGTTTTCGAGAATCTTTTCAAAATCCTCTATCAAGTTCATCAGTGATGGTGCTGTCGTATTTGCGATTCATGATTACGTGAGCTCCACTGCGATTTCACGGAGTAGTAATTTTAAATCCATCTTTGTCACGACTAAATGGCATAACCAGTTGAGCTCTAAGGAGAATGTCTGCTTGGCCCCTGCGTGACCAAAGTTTTCTAACACCGATACATTTCCAGGAATCACATTTGTCAATAGTTGTCGAGAGTCTTTGTCTGATGTGTATGTGTGCGGAATAATGGCAACGTCCAATTCACCATTACGTTTCTGAAACTTGAAATCACGCACTTGTAATTGGGGTGATTTTGCATGAACATACTCAACCGCTTCAATAGCTATAGCCGAGGCGAGACGACGATGACAGTTTTGTTCATCATACTCGTCTACTACTACTAGGATGTCGACTCTGAGTATTCGGATAATGTACTACCGCACACATTTTCTTAGTTGTTTTATCGTTGTTTTGTTGATTTTTGTTGTTGTTGCTGCTGCAGTGGCAATGACAACCGGTGATGGTGGTGACTGCTGTGGATTTAGCACAAATAGGGGTCTCAATAATTCAAGTATTCTGATTTTCTCATACGACTTGGTATATACATGCCATGCTGTCGTACTGTAGGTATGTGTTTTTTTCCTCCACCATTTACTTCTTTTGCTAATGTTCTGTACTAACTTCAAAGCTTTAACATGTTTTTGACCAACAATTATGCACGACTTTGGACGTAATAACAGCTTATATCATAACAATGTAATCGCTTATTGGAACTTTTCTCAGAGTGTTTGAAAGAGATGATGTAGTTGTTAAATATCTTCGACAGACACGAATTTACACAAGACTTCAACCATATACACTGCACATATTTGGTTTTATCGGAGTGTTTTAAATTCCTTTTTCAAATCATATGGTCATTTATGTCATTACATTTCTGAACTGGGTGGGTCGTTTCTGATATCATTATAAATCACTTGCTGAGAGCTATCTGTGTATTGGTGGCGTTGTGGCAGATCAGACACCATCGCATCTGTATCAGTCTTAATTGTATTTTCGTTACTGTGCTTTTTGTAGAATGATTGTGGATCATCTTGTCCAGTCTATGCTATATTTACAAGCCCAAGAACAAGTGAAATTAAAAGTGTGTGTGTGTGTGTGTGTGTGTGTGTGTGCAAGGAGACTGCTTAACACTTCCATCAACGCAATATTGATTTTGTAAACCTGGTATACAGATTTGTTTCTTGCTGAGGTGATTTGGAGATTTGTGCAAATATCTTAGAATAAAAATCTAATCAATCGGCCTATGGGACCGGCATTGACACTCGTGAGAGGGAGGATGAAAACGAAGGTATCATCCAACATTTTTTTAATGGCAATGATGAGAACGATGACAACGATCACGATGATGGTGACCGTACAAGATCAGATTTTATCAACAAGGAGAATGTTTCGTATCATTTTGTTGTGATGTGTGGTAAATTCTGAGAACATATGCCCATAAGACCTTACGACCAAGAATAAGCGATATAGTTTAGAGACTTTAGTTGAATGGTAGGTTGATGTGGCGATTACTTCGATTCAATTAATATGAAGGAGCTGTTTTCATTCCTTACGGATAAACTTTGCAAATGTTTAGTTCGAACAAAAGAGTTTGTGATTGTTCCCCTATATCGACCTGACGTAAATATGATGAATATGTTTAAATAGTTTAGCAATCTTGTCTTTCAGTCTGACCTTCATAACCAACCAAGACCTAGGCAACCTAGAATTCAATAGACAGTATATTTTGACTAGGGACACAGGTTCTACATCTCTTGTATACGGTGACGTGGTTATTTCTAATTGAATTCGTTGTTCCATGTTTGGAAATAAACACGAAATAAACGTCTGAAGCGCCTACAAAAACAATTTTATTTGCCACACGACCGTCATGCATAATGTGCCTTCAACAATAATATCGTTTTATTTCCATAAACAAATTTATGCCTATCGACTCTATGAAATCAAAAGCTAGTGAAATAGTTCCTTGCATCGGTGTAGAACAGACTTACCATTTGTCTTGTAACATTGTCACCGTTATATATGTCTTTAGTCAAGACTTTTCTTCGCATTCTAAAGCCAACAAATTTTGTTTCCTAGTTTAACCCTAGCAAAGTTGATGTGGTCAAGATGCAGACGCCTAATAACAGTCTTATAGATAACGGTCACGCTACATTCAAGGTTTGAAAATAAAATAAGCGGCCGATAACCCTTTCTCCAGCCTACATAGAAATATCCTTATTTCCTATAATTTCACTTCCTATGATCACTCATACTCATGCAGATTCCAGACACATCACTTTCCATTATATTTGAGGTCCTTAAAAGATTTACAATAATAACTTCTAGATGCTTTGATTTCTGTCAGAGAAATTCTTAGTGGCTGTGTGTTTTTTTACAGTTAATCACAGGATTACCAAGTGAGTGTGTTTGCTATGCATGAATGCTTATATTCGAGATTAAGTTTCACCTTATAGTATGGATATCGACTTAGCAAAGATGGTATGCAGGTCGGTGTGTACGAACAAGGATATGAGTGCCGTAATTCGCGGACCCAAGTTAGATTATCAGTATAATATGATAGTTAAATATTTATGAAATATGACACTTCAACATATTCCAGTTTATTTGGGCTACTTCTAATGTACATGTATCTTGCAGTATATTTCATTGATATCTGATTATTAGCATCGTCCAGTAAGACGATGAAATCACTGATATTATAATTAACATATTTTCTTCCAGACAAGGTAGGTATGCTTCATCACATCTGCAGTTTCAATACAAACCTCTTGCTTTTATACACTCAGTGCAGACAGCGATACAATTGCCATACTTTCAAAGCAATTATATTACTTGGGAGAAATTAATCATAGCTTCATTAATTAACTCAAACGGAAGATTGATTATCAAATGGAGTAAGGAGTTAATTGGAACTTGTATATTTTGTAGATTTCGTGGTCCGATATAAATCCAAATCCTCTATACTCTATGACAATTACTACTCCCATTGGTCATGTCAACAATTTTGAAAAGCAGACTTAGTCAGGTCTATATTACTGACTTTAACTCTACTACAGTTTCCTATCCAAAAAAAAAAACCACTGCAGAAATAAGACTATTGGTAGCTACATCACAGTTCATATTTTATTTTACAGAGTTAGTCTAAATATATGGTATAATTATGTACACCTATATTATGTGCTTAACTCTTGTCCATGATTGTAAATTGCACTTGAAGATAATAGTTATTTGCAAACAACATGTTTGCATTGCTAACTTTTGTCTATGATTGATCGTATAAATAGATTATATATGAACCTATAATGTTCTAGAAACAAACTTGATTACGATTTGATGGAATGTTCCTTTAGGATGACTCGTATCTAGATCAAGTGGGATGTGTATACATGTGGACTTTATACACACAAAATGCAATCCTGTTTTTAAAGATCAGTCTGTGCAATGCATTTGTTTCCTGATTTTACAGTGGTTTGCATATACAATTCGATGGGAGTTATTTATTTAAAAAGTTCATTTTAATTACTAAGTGATCATTATCTTTGAATTAACACATTATTGTGGAATCATTGAGAACTCATCTAAACTCATTCTGGATTACATCATTGTAGTACGTTATGACACTAATGACTAGTGTTATTAATTTTTTAACATCCTATACTTTTGGACTAGTGATAGGACATTGAGGAATATTTGGGATTTTTTCTCAATACTGTGAGTTTCTCTTAAATTTTCACTTTACAGCTTGCAGAAAAAAATTGATTTTTGATTTTACTGAAATTGTCGAGTTCAACTTCTTTCTGTTACATATTTTAAAACCTAGGGTCTCAACATGACACTGGCAGAGTTGGTCTGCTATTTCGAATACACTACAAACAAAAGTGTACAGTTTCTTTGATACCCATCCAGTTCACGTTTAAGATTAAAACATAATTCAATATACATATTCCGTAGTGAACTGAAAACGTCTTAAATTTCAGGGTTGTCTTGAAAACTCTTCAAATTCTGAACAAGTTGGTTTTATCTTGCAAAAGTCCTTGAATTAATCTTTAACAGATAAACGTTCCTCGAGAATCAGCATGGGCTTTATGATGTGTGTCTATAATCTAATTATACCCCTACATCCAAAATCCACATTTAATTTGTACTAAAAGTTTCCTTATGCGTTTAATGAAGTTACATCTAAAATACGTCATAATGAGCCAAGCAAAAATGATATTGTACCTACTTTAACGTATTGTAAACGCGCTTCACCCTATACTGAAAATGCTACAAATTTAAAAACAAACGATCACAACACTAAATGTTTAACTAAAAAGGAGAACTTTCTATCAAAGTATTACTGTAAGCCTACAAATACACCATTACCACCAAGAATGGGTTTCTTTGTTTCATGTTTGACAACATTGTAACGTACCCCACAATAGGATATCGTGGGCTAAGGATCACACCAGAATTAACAACAGTGCCGTTGAATCCAGATGTACTCTTCTGTCATAGCCAGATGCCATCCAAGAAAAAGAACCCATTATATTTAAGACGAGAATTCAGAAAATTATATCAAAATGTATTTGTTCGCATAAGGTATAACTAAGTAGACGACTTCTCAAATTTTACGAAGTGATTGCTATATCAAACACCCTTTTCAAACTCTTTTAATTTGTTACATTCTACATTTATGACGAAACCATCTGGATTGTGTTGATCAGTATTGTCGAGGACAAATTCCTGATTAGTGAAATCACACTTGTCCTTGGAAAATAATGCACGTATTTTCATGTTTTTTCCCCGACAGATATAATTAATTTCGTCCTTCCATCACACCATGGTTATTGTTGTTTATAGTTCATTATGGGCTCTGTTGTGGGACATACATATTCCTTGATCACAACTTTATAAACAAAATTCTCAATGAACATAGTTACTTTATGTACATGTACAAGCAGGGTATACTGTTATTTTTATGTATCCATAATAACTGTATTTCTGTTAACTGTCTGAATCACAATGCCTTTTAGGTTTAATGACGAAACTGAGAATCCATTCTCTGTGCATTGAATGTCACCTCCATTTCTGGTAATTGCTTGCCTACCCAAGGGAGGATGTTTTACTAAAACGTGTATAGTTGAATGAATACCTGCATTAGTTTAAACTGATTGTAAGAATTTAGTTTCCAGTGAATTCACATCAAAATGATACTTGTTGTATAAAGCAGAACCATAAAAGATGAATACAGAGTTAATGTTTATTTTATGCATTATTATCAAAATACCTGCAAGGGAAAGTAACTCCTTGATAGAAATGGAAAGAATCTATATAGCGCTAGCATATTTATGTCCGGCACAGTGGGAAAATAAATGTAGATATTCACAAAATAATTCACTGTCTAAACTGATAAAATCAGGGGAAAAAAAATCAATCATGTGACAAAATGTGATAAAGTTATCAAATCAATCTAAGGCGTCATACAAATGAATCTTTGGATCAAGTACGAAATTGTGGATTGTGACAGTAACATCTTTGTATTTGTTTCAGATGGATTTTCACTTTAGGTTGTCAGCTCTTTCTGTTAGACAATCTCATTATTGTTTTCGTTTTAGCACACAGAGTTACTAAATTATGTGACCACAAAAACTGTGTAACTCAGTAATGAAATATGCTGCAAATCATTGCTAATTTCCGGTTAAATTTGGGACACAACTCAGTTTATGGAGCGAGCAAAACAATGAACTTTATTTGATTATCTCCGCTAAATAAATGTTCTGTAATCAACTGAGTCAAATCACCTATTTGACTGATTTATAAGGGGAGGCCAAAAGGAGACAACTGTTGCATTCCTGCCACCCCCTCCCGAAAAGTCAAAGAAGTGATTGCAAAAATCGCCTGTATAGGTTAGACATTCACCTGATGATGGAACCGGTTGAGACAGACAGACAGACATATTGGCTCAGCGCGTTTAATAGTTATGGGCCTCAAATGACGTTCAATATATGACATAATCGAAGTAATAAAAATAATCATTTAACAGAGGGAGCCGCCATAGTCGTATTCGTAGAGCATCGGACTCGTAATACATAAGTAGCGAGTTCGATACCAACCCATGCCAGCCAAGATGCTCCAGTATGTATTTCCGAATTGTACTTATATCCCATTTCCTGGGCATGTTCTAGATAATAATGTGATGCAAATGACCCTTTAAACCAAGAAAAGTTATTACAGGATTAAAAACAACAGCAAAGGAAAATACCCCCACCCGGCAAAAAAAACCAAAAAACCAAATAGATAGGGTCAAAGAACTACCTTTAGTTCAGGGTCACTATTAAAAGATGAAGCAAAAATGTACATGATTCATTTAGTTTTTTAATTGGCTCTTAATTCATCAACTGCATTGATTAGTTTAACTTATATCAATGGGTTTGAACTAGTATTGAGTCTCCTCGCCATTACAGTTTTTGTGCACTACAGCACCATACGGCAAACACGGATTACTTTACCACAAAATATTACTACAAATGATTTTGGTTGTCGGGTGATCATAAAGAATATGGTTTGTTTGAGAGCGAAACGCATGTGATCGAGAGAAAGTGAGAGATTAAGAAGTTTTAATTTCCTTTTATCTGTCACAGTGACGACGGACTATCGCTCCACTGAGATACTCATTAGGTGTAACATTTAAGGGGTCTGAGAGGTAGCCAGATTCAAAAACTCTGTTTTAAATACGTGAACAACTCAGAATGTTGATAGGCGTGGATTTGCTAACCCCTACTGTTGTTCATCAATATGAAACTTCTTTTGAAAGAATTGTTTGTTGAGGTTTTCATAAATGACAGAGTACAGTGAACAATAATAACCATGACCTTGTATTGTCTATCTGACATTGTCAGTCCATCTTCGTTAACTACATCTTTAGACAGATTTTTGATTGGCTGCTACTGTTGTTTAGTTCCCTTCTTTTATAAAGCCAACAACTCTGAAATTATGCTTTATTATGTGTACTTCTCGTAGCTGTTCTGTGCGATTTTCAACTCTTCGTCTGAATCGTTCTTACAAGGGTCTTGATGAATTATGTGACTATCGTAACCGGACAAGCTATGGATCAGAAATGTATATATTTTGTGTATCAAATATCAAGTTGTATGTATTATTTGCTGAAAACCTATGCATGGCTATTTAGTAACAATGAGGACAAACTTCGTATTTAACTGGGTTTTTTTTTTTTGCTCTTTATTTTCTTTAAAAAACAATGACATATAATAGATCACTCAAATCGTTTTTTTTTTGTACCTTTGTATGTGAACACCTCTGGTTTTGAAATTTCGTTCTTAATTCTGTATATGATAGCTTTTCATTTTCAGTCTTCCGAATGTGATTTTTGTACGCAAGAGTTGCACATTGATGTTGAGAAGTCGTTTATTGCGTGTGCGATTTGGACTTTTAACGTAGCTTTAACAATTTTTCAGTGATATCGCTACGATCTCTGCAGTGTGGCAGTTTATAGTGATGTCTAGCACTGGGGCATCATGCCACAGACATGTAGCATCATGTCCCACCCAGTCACATTATCCTGACACCAGGCTGACCAGTCCTAACACTAACCTCTTAATGCTGAGCGCCAAGCGGGGCAGCTGTTAGTACCATTTTTATAAGTCTTTGGTATGACTCGGCCGGGGATCGAACACACGACCTCCCGCATCCGAGGCGGACGCTCTAACCACTATGCCACCGGAGCGGTTAGAAGTCGTTTATATCCCACCCTACACACAATAACTAACTGATGTAAAAATGACGTCAAATTCTGTATATGAAGAAATACTTTGAAAGATTAATGTATTTATCGGAATTCACCAATGATGATGATGCAAAAGTGCCTGAATGAAAATGGCTAAACTAAAACGATATCCTGCTTATCTTACATATTGATTCCAATACATTAACCATCACATAGCGATATGCACGTTTGCATAAATATCTATATCATTCTACCTGAGAAAATATATATATATATATATATATATATATATATATAT
>JAECUM010028273.1:0-15126 GCA_016617855.1 Megalonaias nervosa | reverse complement strand
TTATAAATGTTTAAGTTATAAATGTTTAAGTTATAAATATTAAAGTTATAAATGTTAAAGTTATAAATGTTTAAGTTATAAATGTTTAAGTTATAAATGTTTAAGTTATAAATGTTTAAGTTATAAATGTTTAAGTTATAAATGTTTAAGTTATAAATGTTTAAGTTATAAATGTTGCACTTCACAAGTTACAGTTATGTATGTCACATCCAGGTTTTATGTATCAGACAGATATTGACATATTACTCAGAAGTCCAGAATTGTGACTGGAACCATTGTGACAGAACAGTTACCACACTCCAGAAGTCCAGAATTGTGACTGGAACCATTGTGACAGAACAGTTACCACACTCCAGAAGTCCACAATTGTGACTGGAACCATTGTGACAGAACAGTTACCACACTCCAGAAGTCCAGAATTGTGACTGGAACCATTGTGACAGAACAGTTACCACACTCCAATCCTTGTTTGGTTTGCCTTATTGGTCAGTACTGGTACTCTGTAGCTGTACCAAGAATTTGCCCCAAATGCCAAGATGATGGAGAGTTTATGCAGCACTTTAGATGATTGATAAAGTTTTCGGATGCAAACAGACACTGAGATGGACTTAATTGGATGCAAACAAAGTCATGGGTGGACTTAATTGGATGCAAACAAAGTCATGGGTGGACTTAATTGGATGCAAACAAACTCATGGATGGACTGATATTGGATGCAAACAAATTTATAGATGGACTGATCCTGGATGTGAACAAACTCATGGATTGACTTTGGATACAAACAAACTTGCGGATGGACTGTAATTGATGAAGTATCTTAATACTTTAAGTGGGGTTTTTGAAGTTAGTTATACTCTCTACAGTATAGCTTAGGAAATGTTTATACAAATGGGACTGTTGTTGCATCTTATTCGATGTTTATGGAACATAGGAGTATTTTTTTAATGTAGGCATGTTAAAAATGATCTTGTTTTCTTTCTGCAAGACCATCAATTGTTATTTATATGTTCATATGGTACCAGCTCAGTTTTTGCTTTCTTTCCTCCTCCTGGTATCTTACTAAGGAGAACTATTACTAAAGTATACATGTGAACTGTATTTATTGATGTTTCAGTGTTGATGCAATCTTCATAAGTGACATAATTTCAGAACAGATTTGCATTTATGCTTACTTAGCCATTGTACTTGTCTTTCTTCAAATTATTTCAAATCATTTCCTCTAATTTTTAATGTCTAAATATTAGTACAGTATTTCAGTGACTATTAATAGAAACACATAACATTTTATTATTATTGCTTGTAGACAGAGTTTTAACTCCGAAATTTCACTGCAAAAGATTTTATTGAGATTTGAGTACATTTGATAATTGTATCATTGCATTTTTGGGGGCTATGCAGACCTGCCCTTGTGGTCCCTCATTGCCAGGGAGATGGTGAGAGGCATGTTTTGAAAGACTGATGGTGTGTGCATCACTCAAAACTGTGCCTGATAACAAGGTTGGTTGCATTTGTGCATTGATCAAAACTGTCTTTTTATAACAAGGTTGACTGTATGCATGAATCTACCAAAACTCCGCTTGATAACTAAGTTGGTTGCATGTATACATCAACCAAAACTGTGCCTGATATTAAGGTTTGGTTGCATGTATGCATCAACCAAAACTGTCTGATAACAAGGTTGATTATATGTATGAAGCAACCAAAACTGTACCCGATAACTAGGTTGGTTGTGTGCATGAAGCAACCAAACTGTACCCGATAACTAGTTGGTTGTATGCGTGAAGCAGCCAATCTGTACTCGATAACTAGGTAGGTTGTATGCGTGAAGCAACCAAAACTGTACCCGATAACTAGGTTGGTTGTATGCGTGAAGTAGCTAATCTGTACCCAGTAACTAGGTTGGTTGTATGCGTGAAGCAGCTAATCTGTACCCGATAACTAGGTTGGTTGTATGCGTGAAGCAGCCAATCTGTACCCGATAACTAGGTTGGTTGTATGCGTGAAGCAGCCAATCTGTACCCGATAACTAGGTTGGTTGTATGCGTGAAGCAACCAATCTGTACCCGATAACTAGGTTGGTTGTATGCGTGAAGCAACCAATCTGTACCCGATAACTAGGTTGGTTGTATGCGTGAAGCAACCAATCTGTACCCGATAACTACGTTGGCTGTATACGTAAAGCAACCAATCTATACGCGATAACTAGGTTGGTTGTATGCGTGAAGCAACCAATCTGTACCCGATAACTAGGTTGGTTGTATGCGTGAAGCAACCAATCTGTACCCGATAACTAGGTTGGTTGTATGCGTGAAGCAACCAATCTGTACCCGATAACTAGGTTGGTTGTATGCGTGAAGCAACCAATCTGTACCCGATAACTAGGTTGGTTGTATGCGTGAAGCAACCAATCTGTACCCGATAACTAGGTTGGTTGTATGCGTGAAGCAACCAATCTGTACCCGATAACTAGGTTGGTTGTATGCGTGAAGCAACCAATCTGTACCCGATAACTAGGTTGGTTGTATGCGTGAAGCAACCAATCTGTACCCGATAACTACGTTGGCTGTATACGTAAAGCAACCAATCTATACGCGATAACTAGGTTGGTTGTATGCGTGAAGCAACCAAACTGTACCTGATAACTACGTTGGTTGTATGCATGAAGCAACCAATCTGTACCCGATAACTATGTTGGCTGTATGTGTGAAGCAACCAATCTGTACGTGATAACTATGTTGGCTGTATGCGTGAAGCAACCAATCTGTACGCGATAACTAGGTTGGTTGTATGCGTGAAGCAACCAAATCTGTACCTGATAACTAGGTTGGTTGTATGCATGAAGCAATCAAAACTGTACCCGATATTTAAGTTGGGTTGCATCATATGCAGATGATTTACTCAGTGTAATGGGATCATAGGTAAAATATATCACCTATATGACAGTATAGATTTATCCATCCATCTTTATTTTTTCTTTTCTTTCTTTCATTCAATCCTTCAAGAACTGTAGTAAATTGATAATATCTTGTTGGATATTTCATACCCATTTTACTAGGCTGCCAGCAAAAAATTTTCACAATGAAAATACTATACTGTAGCCAAATGTTTTGTTTCTACATTGAAATTATTAGATAGCAGTTGAAACTCTTCACCCATGTTGTTCCCCATTTTAATTTATCCATTAAATGCTGAAAGTGGAAAAAATGTCTTGTTTACATGTAATCAAGCTGTTTACCTGTAATTGTGATGTTTACATGTAATTTGTGATGTACTGTATATGTGTGATTGTGATGTTTACATATAATTGTGATGTTTACATGTAATTGTGATGTGTATGTGTGATTGTGATGTGTACATGTAATTTTGATGTTTACATGTAATTGTGCTGTTTACATGTAATAATATAAATACATTGATTCAAAACTTACAGAGATGATATTTAAATTATGACATGGATTAGAGATATAAATCTGAGAAATGTTTTATTTCTCTCGGAAGGAGGTACAACCATGGTTGCTTAGTTGGTAGAGCATTGGAGTTATAATCCAAGGGTTGGTGGGCTTGATACCTGCCAGGGCCACATGTATTAGCTGCTTCATTGTGTTTTTGATTTCCTCTGCAAGCTATAGCCAATAAAGTATTAAAAGTGGCGATAAAACCACAACAGCAAAAAGTGTCCCTGTATTAAGAGTTGACATCATAAAAGGGGAGAAAGGTGCGTATGTATTATATTTGACTTGTACATATACATTTATTTTATAGGGGCAGTATTTTATAGGGACATAGGGAAGAGCAGTAGTATTCAGTGAAAATGAATTGTTGGGTGGTCTGTCTATGAATGTTAACTTTGTAGGTAGACTGACATCAGACAGTGACAGAACTGCATGAAAAGTGACTTTTAATTTAAATTTGTGGTTTTTATTCTTTGCCATTGTCATATATAGGCCTATATCATAAAAGTCACTTGACTTGACCTCCGGTATATCATAAATGTCACTGTGAATCAGCAGGGAAGATTTGATATGAGCTCTTGGGGAAATTGCATACGTAAAACAAAAGTCACATGTACACTAATGTGCTATTAACAGACTTTTTATTCATCTCTGGGATTTTCAAAATGCTCCAATTTTTATTGAAAAAATGTGTAATATTAACATGTCTACTGTTCCAGGATCAAATTGCAGAATTTGACCATAAGCAATATTCTTTGCCATTGCTGCACTGAAGGAAAATATGGGCTTGCTAAGTTTGATTGGAATTGCTGTACTGAAGGAAAAATAAGGGCTTGTTATGTTTGATTGGAATTGCTGTACAGAAGGAAAATAAGGGCTTTTTAAGTTTGATTGGAATTGCTGTACAGAAGGAAAATAAGGAGTTGTTAAGTTTGATTGGAATTGCTGTACAGAAGGAAAATAAGGGCTTTTTAAGTTTGATTGGAATTGCTGTACAGAAGGAAAATAGGGGCTTGCTGAGTTTGATTGGAATTGCAGTACAGAAGGAAAATAAGGAGTTAAGTTTGATTGGAATAGCTGTACTGAAGGAAAAATAAGGACTTGTTATGTCTGATTGGAATTACTGTACAGAAGGAAAATAAGGAGTTGTTAAGTTTGATTGGAATTGCTGTACAGAAGGAAAATAAGGAGTTGTTAAGTTTGATTGGAATTGCTGTACAGAAGGAAAATAAGGGGCATGTTAAGTTTGATTGGAATTGCTGTACAGAAGGAAATTAAGGAGTTGCTAAGTTTGATTGGAATTGCTGTACTGAAGGAAAATAAGGGCATGTTAAGTTTGATTGGAATTGCTGTACAGAAGGAAAATAAGGGCTTGCTAAGTTTGATTGGAATTGCTGTACTGAAGGAAAAATAAGGGCTTGCTACATTTGATTGGAATTGCTGTACAGAAGGAAAATAAGGGCATGTTAAGTTTGATTGGAATTGCTGTACAGAAGGAAAATAAGGGCTTTTTAAGTTTGATTGGAATTGCTGTACAGAAGGAAAATAAGGGCTTGTTATGTTTGATTGGAATTGCTGTACAGAAGGAAAAATAAGGCCTTGTTATGTTTGATTGGAATTGCTGTACAGAAGGAAAATAAGGGCATGTTAAGTTTGATTGGAATTGCTGTACTGAAGGAAAATAAGGAGTTGTTAAGTTTGATTGGAATTGCTGTACAGAAGGAAAATAAGGAGTTGTTAAGTTTGATTGGAATTGCTGTACAGAAGGAAAATAAGGGCTTGCTGAGTTTGATTGGAATTGCTGTACAGAAGGAAAATAAGGGGCATGTTAAGTTTGATTGGAATTGCTGTACTGAAGGAAAATAAGGAGTTGTTAAGTTTGATTGGAATTGCTGTACAGAAGGAAAATAAGGAGTTGTTAAGTTTGATTGGAATTGCTGTACAGAAAGAAAATAAGGGCTTGCTGAGTTTGATTGGAATTGCTGTACAGAAGGAAAATAAGGGGCATGCTAAGTTTGATTGGAATTGCTGTACAGAAGGAAAATAAGGGGCATGTTAAGTTTGATTGGAATTGCTGTACAGAAGGAAAATAAGGGCTTGCTGAGTTTGATTGGAATTGCTGTACAGAAGGAAAATAAGGGGCATGTTAAGTTTGATTGGAATTGCTGTACAGAAGGAAAATAAGGGCTTGCTGAGTTTGATTGGAATTGCTGTACAGAAGGAAAATAAGGGGCTTGTTAAGTTTGATTGGAATTGCTGTACTGAAGGAAAATAAGGAGTTGCTAAGTTTGATTGGAATTGCTGTACAGAAGGAAAATAAGGGTCATGTTAAGTTTGATTGGAATTGCTGTACTGAAGGAAAATAAGGGCTTGCTAAGTTTGATTGGAATTGCTGTACAGAAGGAAAATAAGGGCATTTTAAGTTTGATTGGAATTGCTGTACAGAAGGAAAATAAGGGCATGTTAAGTTTGATTGGAATTGCTGTACAGAAGGAAAATAAGGGGCATGTTAAGTTTGATTGGAATTGCTGTACTGAAGGAAAATAAGGACTTGTTAAGTTTGATTGGAATTGCTGTACTGAAGGAAAATAAGGAGTTGTTAAGTTTGATTGGAATTGCTGTACAGAAGGAAAATAAGGGCATATTAAGTTTGATTGGAATTGCTGTACAGAAGGAAAATAAGGGCTTGCTAAGTTTGATTGGAATAGCTGTACTGAAGGAAAAATAAGGGCTTGTTATGTTTGATTGGAATTGCTGTACAGAAGGAAAATAATGGCATGTTAAGTCACGTACTTAGGTACTTAGGTTTCTTCATTTCTTAACTTGTCATCATTTTTTTGATTTGGCAGTCTGATGTGCTGGTTAAAAGATATTTTAATAAGGATGGATGCATGTTATCCCATATGGTTACATGTTATCCAGGATGGTTGCACAATATGGTTACGTGTTATTAAGGATGTTTACACACTATGGTTACATGTTATCCAGGATGGTCATACACTATCCAGTATGGTTATTTGCTTGAATTTACCATGGAGTCTTAAGATTCCATCCTCTTCAAACCTTACAGGTACCTAAAGCATGTGACATTTTTGAGGCCCATTACATAAAGTTAATACATTTTTGAGGCCTACTACCTAATATACATGTTAATACATTTTAAGGCCCATTACCTAATGTAAATGTCAATGCATTTTAAGGTCTATTACCTAATGTACATGTTAATACATTTTAAGGCACATTATCTAATGTACATGTTAATACAGTTTAAGGCCCAGTACCTAATATACATGTTAATACATTTTAAGGCACATTATCTAATGTACATGTTAATACATTTTAAGGCACATTATCTAATATACATGTTAATACAGTTTAAGGCCCAGTACCTAATGTACATGTTAATACGTTTTTGAGGGATATTACCTAATAAAACATGTTAATACATTTTGAGTCTCTTTACCAGAAAATGACACCCTTATGAAAATTCCTATATGTAATCCATGTATTGCAGGTTCTTGCTTGGCTTGATTGGTTGGTTGGAATTAATGGCATTTTCAAACCATTGCTAGCTGTATAATGCCATTTATGAAATGGAAATTAAGTGCCTTTCTGAAGAAGGATACACTGAATGTCGGACCAGCATCAATTTTGGTATACAATTTTGATCAATTAATTAGCCTGTAAAAAGTATACAGAAATTCCATAGTCGATCCATACTGTCTGGTAGTGGGAGTTAAACCCATACCCTTCTGGACATAGGTTCACCTTCTTTGCAACTGAGCAATCTGACAACCCTGTGTGGGTATCATAGTGGTTTTCATGTAATGAGAGGGGTGGGGGAATAGGATAGACCCAGAAATCCATACTGACATCATAAATTAAGTCCAAGTAAGTGCATGCATACTTTATGGCAGGGGCTATGTACAGTTAACAAGAAAGTGCATGCATACTTTAAGGGTGGGGCTATGTACAGTTAACAAGAAAGTGCATGCATACTTTAAGGGTGGGGCTATGTACTGTTAACAGTTAACAAGAAAGTGCATGCATACTTTATGGCAGGGGCTATGTACAGTTAACAAGAAAGTGCATGCATACTTTAAGGGTGGGGCTATGTACAGTTAACAAGAAAGTGCATGCATACTTTAAGGGTGGGGCTATGTACCGTTAACAGTTAACAAGAAAGTGCATGCATACTTTATGGCAGGGGCTATGTGCAGTTAACAAGAAAGTGCATACATACTTTAAGGGTGAGGCTATGTACAGTTAACAAGAAAGTGCATACATACTTTATGGCAGGGGCTATGTGCAGCTAACAAGAAAGTGCATACATACTTTAAGGGTGGGGCTATGTACAGTTAACAAGAAAGTGCATGCATACTTTAAGGGTGGGGCTATGTACTGTTAACAATTAACAAGAAAGTGCATGCATACTTTAAGGGTGGGGCTATGTACCGTTAACAGTTAACAAGTAAGTGCATGCATACTTTATGGCAGAGGCTATGTACAGTTAACAAGAAAGTGCATGCATACTTTAAGGGTGGGGCTATGTACAGTTAACAAGAAAGTGCATGCATAATTTAAGGGTGGGGCTTTGCACCATTAACAGTTAACAAGAAAGTGCATGCATACTTTAAGGGTGGGGCTATGCACTGTTAACAGTTAACAAGAAAGTGCATGCATACTTTAAGGGTGGGGCTATGTACAGTTAACAAGAAAGTGCATGCATACTTTAAGGGTGGGGCTATGTACAGTTAACAAGAAAGTGCATGCATACTTTAAGGGTGGGGCTATGTACTGTTAACAGTTAACAAGAAAGTGCATGCATACTTTAAGGGTGGGGCTATGCACTGTTAACAGTTAACAAGAAAGTGCATGCATACTTTAAGGGTGGGGCTATGTACAGTTAACAAGAAAGTGCATGCATACTTTAAGGGTGGGGCTATGTACAGTTAACAAGAAAGTGCATGCATACTTTAAGGGTGCGGCTATGTACTGTTAACAGTTAACAAGAAAGTGCATGCATACTTTAAGGGTGGGGCTATTTATAGTTTACAAGTTAATGAACTGGGGCTGGTCTGACGAGTCAAGAGATATGGAAGGGCCAATGATGGTGACTTATATGATAGATTTTTATGCCAAGAAAGTGTTTTTGGTGTAATTACTTTTGTTCAAACAGAAAATGGGTGTGTGAAAAGAAATGCAAATGAAAAGTCCATGCCTCTGCAATCTGATCACATGTACAGTATTATTTCTTATGTTACACAGCAGATTAATCACACTACATATATACTTTAAAGAATGAAAACCTACATTTTATTCACCTCATGAGAACATGCAGTTATTTTAAGAAACAACTTCAAAAATAATAAGCAGAAATCCATCATTTTGAATCATATAAGATCTAAGAAATAATATAAGTGACACCAGTATTAATTGATAGCAACAGCTAATTGTTCAATAATATTGAATCAAATAAGATCTTAGAAAGAAGAAACGGGACACCAATATTAATAGATGGTGTAACAACTGAGTGTTATAAACTTGTCTTCAGATTCCTAACAACAGAGTGTTATAAACTTGTCTTCAGATTCCTAACAACTGAGTGTTATACACTTGTCTTCAGATTCCAATAGATTTATGAATTTCTGTTAAGAAACAAACGTGTACCTTACCCAGGTAAGCAAAATCAGATCCACATGGGGCTTTTGAGCCATTTTACATGAGGAAGCTTCTGTATCAGTTTCACTAACAAGTGCTTTATTGTTTCTTTCAGCTTGCAAGTTCAGTTGAGATGATAGGACTCACTTTTCTAGAGGTCTTGTGATTGGTTGTACTGGAGTACTCTGGAGTTGTCTTCCTCTGCTCACCTCTGAACTGTTATTACATATAAGTAAGTTGCATTCTTCATATCGCATGCATATCAATGGCATACTTTTCAGGGTTACAGTTATGGAAAGTAGAGGCACCAATATCATTTTGTTTTGCCCATACTGATGACAGACTCGTATTTGGTAGACTTCATAATCCAGTCTAATACTAATGGAAAAGAAATTTGGTTCTGCTAGACACTACATTGAACTGATGGAAAAGAAACTATCCCTGCTAGATGCTATATTTAATTAATGGAAAAGAGTGGCGAACTTGAAAATCTTATCACTACTTTAGAATGAATGAATGAGCAGGTCATCCTGGAGTTTTCACTTGTTACAATATTTTGTTACTACTTTAGAATGAATGAATGAGCAGGTCATCCTGGAGTTTTCACTTGTTACAATATTTTGTTGATCCCCAATTAAAATGGTACTTATCTGACATCAGATATATGGCTGTCATGAAGATCTTGTTGTCACTAAAGTTCTTAAAGAGAAAGTCATTTGGGTTTTGGTGTCTGCTTGGTCCTAAGTGAAAATAACTAACCCTAAAAATGGCCACCATGATGGTTATCTTGTAAACATAGTTATCTCAGCTTCTCCCGGATGGAATGTATTAGGGTTTTCACCAACTGACGACTTCTGATGCCAGGTGGGTCCTAAATGAAAATGGTATTAATGTTTTCACCAACTGACGACTTCTGATGCCTGGTGGGTCCTAAATGAAAATGGTATTAGGGTTTTCACCAGCTGATGACTTCTGGTGCCTGGTGGGTCCTAAATTAAAATAGTATTAGGGTTTCACCAACTGATGACTTCTGGTGCCTGGTGGGTCCTAAATGAAAATGGTATTAGGGTTTTCACTAACTGATGACTTCTGGTGCCTAGTGGGTCCTAAATGAAAATGGTATTAGGGTTTTCACCAACTGATGACTTCTGGTGCCTGGTGGGTCCTAAATGAAAATGGTATTAGGGTTTTCACCAACTGATGACTTCTGGTGCCTGGTGGATCCTAAATGAAAATGGTATTAGGGTTTTCACCAATTTCTGGTGCCTGGTGGGTCCTAAATGAAAATGGTACTCCCCTAGTAGATACATCTTCCAAATATACTTCCATGATAATGTTCCTGTTGACACTCCCTTGGAATGGATGATCATTACAAGATGGGGATTTTGCCAAAAGGCTTTTAATATCATGTTTTTCCTAAATGAAAATGGTGCCGACCTGACGTCCTGTATGCCCATCACAGGAGCTAATTTGAAAATTTTGTTATTGGAGAAGAATATCAGAAATGGTTTCAACATTCCACAGCTACAGGGAAGAAATGGTCTTAGCCTGAATTGCTGGGAATTATTTTAGGCCAGTAAAGACTCTTGCTTTATGTTCTCCCAGCTAACAGGACAATACATAGGTATGTGTAATGACATTGTAACAGGCTTTCCTTTATTATACCAATTGCAGGACAATACATAGGTATGTGTAATGACATTGTAACAGGCTTTCCTTTGTTATGCCAATTGCAGGACAATACATAGGTATGTGTAATGACATTGTAACAGGCTTTCCTTTATTATGCCAATTGCAGGACAATACATAGGTATGTGTAATGACATTGTAACAGGCTTTCCTTTATTATACCAATTGCAGGGCAATACATAGGTATGTGTAATGACATTGTAACAGGCTTTCCTTTATTATACCAATTGCAGGACAATACATAGGTATGTGTAATGACATTGTAACAGGCTTTCCTTTATTATACCAATTGCAGGACAATACATAGGTATGTGTAACGACATTGTAACAGGCTTTCCTTTATTATACCAATTGCAGGACAATACATAGGTATGTGTGATGACATTGTAACAGGCTTTCCTTTATTATACCAATTGCAGGACAATACATAGGTATGTGTAACGACATTGTAACAGGCTTTCCTTTATTATACCAATTGCAGGACAATACAGAGGTATATAGAATAAAAATTGTAGGTTCTTTATTTTGCAGGACAGTACAGACATGTATAAAATAAACACTGAAACGGATTTATTTTCTTGTTGAACAATCATTTGAAGTGTAGCAGCTGAGAAAGATAAGTTTTATCTTTTCACTGCAGTCACATTGGAAGAGTAGGCTATAATGTCGCAGTCAAGATTCCCATAAGTACAAACTCTGTCAAGATTCCACTAAGTGCAAGCTCTGTCAAGATTCCACTAAGTACAAGCTCTGTCAAGATTCCACTAAGTACAAGCTCTGTCAAGATTCCACTAAGTACAAGCTCTGTCAAGATTCCACTGAGTACAAGCTCTGTCAAGAATCCACTAAGGACAAGCTCTGTCAAGATTCCACTAAGTACAAGCTCTGTCAAGATTCCCATAAGTACAAGCTCCGTCAAGAATCCACTAAGTACAAAGCACAGTTAAAATTTAATTACTGAAAATTAGGAAAATAGACACTGTAATGGGGTAGTGAAATCTTCAGTAAAATTTTCCTAAGGTGTATCCGATATAGACATTTTCAATAAGTTGCACTTGGAGTGATCTCCCTTAACGTACACAGCATCAGATGAGGGATCAGCTGAACTTCAGCGAATAAACTAAGCAGAAAATGGACACAAGCATTGCTTATTTTATAATTTTAAGAAATAAATAATTTTTCTCATGTGGCATTAGTGGCACTTTTAACACATTGTTGGTTATATGGTGTCATGGAAATGAGAACTAAGTGCTTTTCCAAAGGACATGCCTAGGTGGCTGACCTGGGCTGGCTTGGCTTGGTAATGAACCAACGACCCTATGATTTGGAGTGGGATACTTTCCCAACTGACCTACTGTTAATTTATGAAGGGCTTTCTTTGGCAATAGTTACTTAATATTTTGACAAGTTTTAGTCAATCTTTACTTGAGTTTTAGTTTTTATTTTACAAGGTAAAGCGAGATAATTAAGGTTAAAGTAGATACTTTGTTTATCCATTTTAACAAGTCCAAATGTAGCATTGAAATGCATGTGTTGAAATTATCCTGTTTAATTATGGGTATAAATATGGGTATAATTGTGAATAAGCAACTTGCATACCTTTGTTTCTTTATTTAGTTCTGAAAATTTGAAAAAGTCTACAGGTACTTTTTTAAACTATCAAAGAATGTGTAATCCTTCCATTCATCATTTTAAAATTCTGAAATAGGTTTGTTTTGTCTGTTTGTGTTCTTTGCTTTGATTGTTTAGATTTTGATCACAAAAGAAGTTAAAAATGTTTGTTCTCTTGATGATGTATTGCTTACATGATTTTAAAACTCATGATATTAAGTACTTAGGTTTAAAAGTTACAATATTTTGTTACAAGTCTAGGTCTTAAACTATGTAACAGAAATAAGCAACACCAACAATGAAAAATCCATAGTGAATGCTCAATAATTCTAAAATAATGTGTTAATCCAAAGTCGATGAGCATTTTTTTAATTTCATTGATTAATTTAAATATATAATTCCTCTAGAATTAAGTGTGAACACAAATGTAAATCTGATCAGTGGATTTCCGAGACTAATCCTAAAACAGGAATGAATTATTTGTCCCTATACATACAGATTTTCACATAACCTATAACGGAATAGAATGTGAAGATTTCTAATAGAAAAACTGTAAACAAGACTAACCTTGACCTCTAAGTAAACAAGTTTTTTTCTAGAATATTATGAACTAAGATGGTAGACCAACATGTTACTTGCAACTTATGTCATGGACAAAAGTTAGTGATGTAAACATGCTGTTTACAAATGACCATTATATTTTAGTACAATCTACAATCATGGGCAAACATGAAGAGTTTCCTTGTCTCTTAGCACCAAATGGGTACTGTTGGAGGAGTTTCCATATCTCTCCAGTGGGTAATGTCTGAGGATTTTCATTGGCTCTTCAGTGGGTAATGTCTGAGGAGTTTCCTTGTCTCTCCAATGCATAATGTTGGAGGAGTTTCCTTGTCTCTCAGTACCAAATGGGTCATGTCTGAGGGGTTTCCTTGTCTTCAGCACCAAATGGGTAATGTCTGAGTTTACTTGTCTCGCAGCACCAAATGGGTAATGTCTGAGGGGTTTTCTTGTCTCCCCACGGGGTAATGTCTGAGGAGTTTCCTTGTCTCTCAGCAACAAATGGGTCATGTTTGAGGAGTTTCCTTGTCTCTTAGAACCAGTGGGTCATGTCTGAGGAGTTTGTCAACTGGATTTAATAATAACCAGGCCTTTGTTTATATGCACAGTGAAAATGAAGAATCTAATGTTTTC
Organism: Megalonaias nervosa; assembly: GCA_016617855.1. Classification (NCBI taxonomy): domain Eukaryota; kingdom Metazoa; phylum Mollusca; class Bivalvia; order Unionida; family Unionidae; genus Megalonaias; species Megalonaias nervosa. The sequence continues at coordinate 1,522 of JAECUM010028273.1, read as the reverse complement.
CATTGCAATTATTTACAGAAGCTAAATAAAGCATCCATTGCTGTGCTGGTGTAGGTTTTATCTGTTGTCCTTGTTTGATGTCATTAGTGGGGTTGGAGTGAGGGGTAATTGACCCCCTCCTTCTCCGCTTACTCAAAGGGTCTATAAGGACCCATTTACCTTTTCACAAATAGTGTAAACCCAAAGTGTAGGCCAAAGGTCTAGTGCTAAATATTTGGTATGATCATTTAAGTTACCTACCATGTGGGTCATCCTTCTGTTTGCATATAATCTAATTGTCAGATAAACTACTATCTCCTGTAGAAACAAATCGATAACCTACACCTTAATAGATCTTGCAGTCTTAAAAAAAGATGCTAGCCATGTTTTCATGGTATTGCGTAGCTGTTTGCATGGTGCTACCCAACTGTTTGTGTGGTACTACCTGGCTGTTTTCATGGTACTAACTAGCTGTTTACATGGTACTATCTGGTTGTTTGCATGGTACTACCTGGCTGTTTTTATGGTAGTACCTGGCTGTTTTCATGGTAGTAACTGGCTGTCTGCATGGTAGTACCTGGCTGTTTGTATGGTACTACCTGGCTGTTTACATGGTAGTAACTGGCTGTTTGCATGGTAGTACCTGGCTGTTTGCATGGTACTACCTGGCTGTTTTCATGTTACTACCTAGCTGTTTGCATGGTATTACTTGGCTGTTTTCATGGTACTACCTGGCTGTTCACATGGCACTACCTAGCTGTTTGCCGGTCTACCTGACTGTTTGCATGACACTACCTGGCTGTTTTTGCATGGTATTAACTAGCTGTTTGCATGGTACTATCTGGCTGAACAGGTCACAAGACAGAAATGACCCAAACGATGGGTCTGAACTATATCTGGTTAAATCTCTGATTAGGTTGGGGCCTCTACAGGTAAGTGCAAACCAAACTTGGGTCTGGATATACATTCTGATGCATGGAATGGGCTGTAGTTTATAGTTAATATTTTTGAGGAAAGCAGTAACCGCATCTTTGCTGCAGCAGGTCAGTTTGAGATCAGTTTCTGACATAAATATCAGTTGATGTACTGCTGTCATATTGACAGAGAAAAGGGGATGGTTCATTAAGAGGACAAATATGGAATTTTTGTTTTTACATTCAATGTTACATATAATGTATTTCCCTATATCATTAGGCATTGGTAAAGATGTCAAATTTTCGTTGTCTGGTTGAAAGTTGTATTGATGATGTTGATCAGTTGGTGGTGTACAGTTACTGCTGCACATTCATAATCATTTCATGATCATTCATGAAAACATCTAATCTCATTCCTGGATCCTTCATGAAAACAACTAATCACATTCCTGGATCCTTCATGAAAACAACTAATCACATTCCTGGATCCTTCATGAAAACAACTAATCACATTCCTGGTTCCTTCATGAAAACAACTAAACTCATTCCTGGATCCTTCATGAAAACAACTAATCACATTCCTGGATCCTTCATGAAAACAACTAATCACATTCCTGGATCCTTCATGA
>JAECUM010028272.1:0-52798 GCA_016617855.1 Megalonaias nervosa | reverse complement strand
AAATGTTTGTCGATTGCCATGCAACCTTAACAATGAAGAGTAAATTTCTGTTATTTATTGTCCAAACTGTCTGCCCAAGACATTCATGTCTAACGACACAATAACTGACTTTCGGCGTTTCTACAGAAATCGTCAGTGTTTATTAACTGCTTTTTCAAAAGACAAATTTTTGAAACTGTCAGAACTCCCCTCCCAGCTTTGTCGGGGTGGGTGTTCTGGATTTTGGTTATCGTTATCTAGAGGTGATCGCCGATGGTGTAATTTGCCCGGAACGAGTAAATATCAATAGAAATTGAGAAATTTACAGGTGGAATAGATAAAGAGCTGAGCAGGTATATAGAACAGAATAATACGAGCCCTCGTTACAAATAAAGACAAAATTTAATCAGAGATTTCTAACAATAAAGTTCATAAACAAAAGTAATAATACATTACGATTGAATGATACACTTCTTCCTTTTTGAATTAACTTCTTCAACGAATTTTCAAATACAAAGAAATGATTATACCAATAGCCGTTCTGTTAAGCGATAGAATTTAAATCATCAGTAGTAAGGGAAAAGGAGAATTCTGGCACAGAGACCTCTTTTCACCCCCTCCCCACCCTCCAAACAAATATAAATTACCATCTCGGAGACCCTAAAATTTCCACCCCAAACGATTTTTCACAAAACCAAAAAGAGATTTCTGGCGCAGATATAATCCTAGACTTTTACCCTGAAATTTTCAAACATTATTTCTAAAGTTTAGATAAAATTTCATACATTATCATACTTTTTATGATAATCTTTTTCATATCTACCGACTCTCATTGGTAGAATATCTGTTAACATAATGTCAATAGTACGAAACTCATGTATTAAATCATCCATATCATATTTTATGCCCCGCAAGTAAGATCGTATCTGATCAAGTAATTTTTTGTAAGTTATACTGGCTGTTTTGCAGGAATTTTTTTTTTGGTTACAAGTCGAGGTTCAATCTTTTTACATGCTGTTGTAAGAGAAACACCAACACCTAATATTATTAACAAAAACGGGTTTAATGATGCACCACTCGAAATTATACCAGATCCGGTCAATAACAGCGGTAAATATGATATTACTCGAAGTATTTTGTTATAATATTTATAACATTTTTTCACGCACCAAAGTTTTTTTATAATAAAATTTGTAATATTGCATTAGCGCGTCAACATCTTGTTTTGGAATTTCTTTTGAAATGTGATTGAAATCAAATATATATTTTTTCATTATACAATATTAGTTTACAACAATACTGGTTCCTGGTTTGATTAAGTAATTATTTGTGGTGTTTCAGCTACAAATCCCAAACACCACCAGTAAGACGTTGCGGTTATTGTTTGATCATCTGCTTCCAGTAAAAATATTTCTTCAGCATTTTTATTTAATACTATAGATACAACTCCAGAGAAAGCATCGGATGAATGACGCCATGGAAATGTTGTAGTATAAATTTTAAACTTTGCAGAGCTGAAGATAAAGAGTCTATACACACCAGTAACTTCTGCGGTATGTTTGATAGTGTTATTTTGCTGTGACCATGTTGCTAATCCTGATGCTACTGTGTACACGATATTTTTAATTTGTCTGTGTGGAATTTTAATCACATTAGTTTTTTGAACAATATTAGGTATTCCACTGACAATGTCGGTGAGTTTCGTGTTAATGTCAGCTAGTTTTATGTCAACGGTTGGTTGTTCCCCAAAAAATTCTTTTAAAGGCTTGTTTATATTTCTACGAAAATTTAAGAACGTTTGTACGTGTCTAGAAAAAGTAGCACTGAGTGTAGTCATTTCATCACCGATTGTTTTTAATGATGTTGTTATTGGAATTTCCTTATCATCAACATACTTTTTCGTTGCAGCATCAAAATCAGATTCTGGTGTTCGGAGATTATTAATGCCATTATTATTCATATTGAGAAATGCACGCATTATACCGCCGTTGACTAATACGTACTTAGATTCTTGATCGTCGACATATTTCTTTGTTGCAGCGTCTGTATCTGAGGCTGGGTTTCCAAGATCTATAATTTTATTTCGGTTCATGATAATGTTATCCATGAACGAATCGCCAGATTTTCTGACATAATCGTTAATTGACCTACCGGAATCTTGTATCTTACCTTGGTTTGTAAAAGTAACAATATTTTTAACAACCGTGGCTGGAATTCGCACAAGTACATCTGACAGTTGTACATTACTTGTTTTTAATCGTCCTTGTTTATCCTGGAAAACAACGACTTCATTTTGATCCATACTTGTGACATTTAATAAATTATCAATCTCATTTCTTAGCTGATCTAGAGTTGCGTACTTGGATAAGTCACCTTGATAACCTTCAGTCAATAAATCTCCTGTTAATGTTCCAAATTTTGTATAGTAGCTCATTATTTATTGTCCTACATAAAATTGTTAACATTAGTTAGTTTAATATTACATAAAATTATATAACAACAATGGCGACGATATTAAACTTTGATACAGAGCGGTTGGTGAAACATAAACATAACAATGAACTTCCAGATTGTCATTATCTTATTGTTGGAAGAACTGGATCGGGAAAAACAAATCTGCTTATGAACTTGCTTCTCGGCGATAATTTTAACTACGATCGAGTTTATATTTACACAATTAATCCACAGCAAGATAAGTACGAGCTACTAAGCAAATATAATAACAAACTTCGTGATGATCTTGCGGCTGGTGAAGATTTTTTTATAATCAGACAACCAGATGATCTTGTTCCAGTTAATCAACTTGACTCGAATGAACATAAGATAGTAGTTTTTGACGATATTCCGCTAAATAATACAGAGATGAACAAAATAAGATCGTATTTTTCACTGTCACGTAATAAGAAATGTAATTCTGTTTATTTAGCTCAAGGTTTTTATAATGTTGACAGATTTATTCGGCGAAATACTGGTTGTTTTATATTATTTCCAGGACTGGACAATGTTGACGTTAGAAATATCGCGAACGAGCAATGTGGCGATGTAACAAAAGATAAATTTATCGAATTATATCATAAAGCTACAAAGGTAAATATAACTTTTTCTTATTTAATAAACTTGCAAATGATCCGACTAAAATGTTTCGCTGTTGTATTGACATTTACTTGCAGTAAGTTTTTGTTTTCGATAGTCTTAATTTTATAAAATTTATATATAATAATTATCGACAAACGAACGAAATATAGAAAACATATAGAAGATCTAAAAAAAACTTGCTCAATCTCAAGCGGCATTTAAGCAAAAAGTACAGCAAGCACGACGTGGACAAGTAACTGCTGCAGAAGCAACAGCTACGATTCTCAAACCAGTTACTGAAGCACTTCTTGGAAAACAACCTGAAACTAGGACGATGTCAGACGAAGAAGTTAAACAACTTCAAGAAAAAGGTTTAGTCGGGCTTGTTAAGGAACAACAAGAAGCAGCTGCTGCAAAAATTATTAGAAGATCTGATGAAGAAAAGTTAAAGTTAGCTAGAGACCTTGTAAAACATATTGCTGATCCTACTGCTAGACAAGCTGAACTAAGACTGCTATTAAATAATCCACTTTTACTTGAACAAAGATTATCAGAAAGAGTATCAGTTGATCCGATTGGAATTAGATTAGGAAATATAGAGAAAAAAATTGAAAAATTTTATCCAAGAACATTATCACAGTTTGAAATAGACTTAAAAAATATAAATGACAGAATAGAAGATGATGAGTATAAAATGTTTAACGTAAGATATAAATTTAAAGATTCGAGAATATACGATATTTTAAAAAAAGAATATAATACTGACGAAAAAATTGCACAGTTAACGCAAATATCAGAGGATAATAAGAAACAGATAGATTTTGTAGTAACGGAAAATAAACAATATTACGAAGCTATTAGAAAATACCTAGAAGGTATTATCGCCGATCTTTATATCAAAGCTATTAATCAAATAATTAATTAAAAAGAATTCGATCATCAAAATAATGTTTTGAGTACCGTAGCAAAAAAAATAGATTTAAAAAGAGTATCGGCAAATATTGAAGAACCAATAGTTATATCTCCGGAGAAAATTGAAGAACAAATAGTTATATCCCCAGAGGAAACTGAAAGAAGAAGCAAATTGAAAAAAATACAAAAATAGCAGAAGATAAAATAAAATCCGATTACGAATCTTTTATAAAAAAAAAAAAATATATATTAAAGATATTAATAATATTACTAAATTGTCACAAGACAAATATGATGATCTTATTGAACAATTAAATGATATTTATAGAACTGGAATAGAAGCTGATGGTAAAATTAGTAAAGCTAAAATAGAAGATCTTGAAAAACTTTTTAAACGAGTTAGAGATGCTATTATTGCCAATAATTTAAAACTCTTAGCGGAAAAATTTAGATCTGGAGAATATAAAAATATGAATTTTTACGACGCGTTTGCATATAATGAGAATCTTCCCATGATTAAGATTGGAGAAGGTGTAAAAATATTTACATCAACCGCCGAAATGATGGGCAGATTAATGCTATTAATTTCATCAAAAGAAGCTGGGAATGTTAGTTTTGAAATTGATAATGAAATTATTGATATACTTGATCATCTAAGATCGGAAAAGTTATTCACATCTGACGAGTATGAAACTTTACACCTTGATTTAATATAAATCAAGGCGACTTAATTTTATAAATATTAATTTTGTAAATGTTAATGTTGTAAATATCAATTTTATAAATGTTAATTTTGTAAAAAAATATAATAAATAACAATGTCAACAACATTATTGCTAGACTCTAGTACAACCGCAAAAGATAGCGCAAATTTTTCAGTAAATTATATTCCGCCAATACAACTTGATACTGAGAAACAGTATGAAATTGAATTAATTTCTTGTACTTGCTGGAATGCTACGGCTAACGTAAAAACTGGTGTCAATGATGAGATTGCAAATATTTCAATAAGAGACACGCAATGGAAAACATTTAAAATTCCACAAGGAGCTTATAATATCAATGATCTAAATAAGACGATAAAAGAGCTTATGCAAAAAGAGAAGATGAAACCTGATAATTTCGAGTTAGCAGCGAATTATAACACGTTACGAGCTAGAATGACAATAAAAAATATGTCAGTTAGTTTTATATCACCAAAAGGTATCGCACCACTGATAGGATTTGAACATAGAGCGTATTATTTAGATCCTAATGAACCTATTACATATGACGGTGAACTGCCGGTAAATATAACTGACGTAAATACAATACTTGTAAATTGCTCTTTTGCTTCTGGATCTTACTCAGCACAGGGCAGTAAAGGACAAACGATTTATAGTTTCTCGCCAGATGTTCCACCAGGTTCTCTCATGCAAATTACTCCGCGTCATATTATATATTATCCGTTAAATATTGAAAATCAAATAACAAGTATAACAATGCAATTAACAGATCAATCCGGAAAACAATTAGATCTTAACAACGAGGTTGTTACTTATTATTTACACTTACGTGCGCAATAGCTTCGCTATCGACTTCGTGATTGACAATAAAAATTATGCAACCTCAGATATAATGAAACAGAGAAAAAAATTTATCGAAGAAAAATAGTAGGAGGATTTTTTGGAAATATATTTACTAAAGTTATTGAAAATGTTCCGGGAATTGCGCGTAAAGTTGCACCAATTGCACTTGACGCAGGTAAAGCTTTTGCAACTGGAGCCGCATCTGCCGCTGGAACTGCGGTGGGACAAAAAATAGCTGATAAAATAAAAGGCGCACCGTCTACATCTGAGATAAAACAAGCTATTTCAGAAATCGCTCCAACAAAAGAAACGCAACGTGCTATGATAACAACAACGAAAAAACTTTTATCACCGAAAGGCGAGCAGATTATACAAAAATTAATATCTAAAGTAACGGCGCCGCAATAAAATTTTATATAATCTAATAAATAAAAAATGTCTGTTAAAAATTATCTCGATTTAGCAGAAACTCATGACACCGATGACACTGTAACAGAATTTGAGTATGTTGAGTATCTCGATGAAAATTCTAATGAACCAAATAAAACTGGTGTCAGAACATTTAATACTCGAGATGAAGATGTATTTCTACTGCCACATAAGGCAATGTTAGAAGTTCGCGGTCAGATTATGACAGTAGCCAATCTACCTGTTGCAATTGCAGCTGGAACAGAAGTAGCTCTTATAAATAACGGCTGGTGCTTGTTCAAAAGTGCTAGATATCAACTAGCTAATCAAACTGTTGAGGATATTTCAGGTCACTTCCAAGTTGCAAGTACAATTTTAAATATCTTTTCGTTTCCCGATGATTACTCGAGATCAACTGCAACGAACATGATGTGGTTTAAAGATACTGGAAGTGGTGGTTTAGCCGTACCAAATGAACATTTCTCCAAAGGTGTTTTGGTACACGGAGCTGATGCTGCTGCAGATTTTCCAATTGTAAGAGATTTTCTTATCGCTAATGCTAATAATTTTGGTATTGCAGCACCAGCTGCAGCCGCTAATCAAGATGCTACACGAGTTTCTCTTACTGCTGCTTGTAATAATGTTGGTATAACACCACCAGCTGCAGATGCGAACGGTATTGCAATGTTAGATTTAGTTAATAAAGCAATTAGCGTAAAAAAATCCGCGTTATAATGAAGGTTATGCTAAGAGAAAGGCACTTACAGCAGGATCACGTCAAATTACAATGATGCTGCCATTAAGTACAATATTTGGCTTTTGTCGCGATTACGATAAAGTATTTCGTGGAATTAAACATACACTTATTTTAGATCGAGCAGAACAAAACGACTGCTTGTTTAGGTCAGGCGGAGCTGATGTACAATTTATCATAAACAAACTTGCGTTGTGGATGCCGCGTATAACGCCGTCAGTCACTAAAATGTCAGAACTAAACAGTATACTCGATAAACATACAAACAAGATTTATTTTCAGCACCATAAAATATATCAAACAGCAGTTCCAAATACTACCGACTACACATGGCAAGTTACAACAACATCAAGTGAACAACTGCCGAGGCAATTGTTTGTCGTATTTCAACAGCAAGCGCGACGTGGTAACCAACAACAAAATAATGCGATATTTGATAACGCTGATGAAGATTGATCTCAGATATCAACAGAGGAATTTCGTACACTTTACCCAATATTATATTTTTTAGATGTTAGTAATTTTGATGTTAGTAAACATAGCGAGCGAGCAGTTGACTCGACAGCTGATATTGAAATTACTTGGACACTTGGAGCAGCTCCAGCAGCGCCGTTGTATGTGTACGCGTTGGTGATCAGCGACAGATTTGTTACGATAGACTCCGTTGGAGGTAAAATGGCAGTCCAAGTTTAATCTGCAATCGTTATATAAGATGACAAAATATATTATAAAAGAAATATATCTGACTGATGGTCAAGTTAAAAAAATTAGCAGCTGCTGTTGCAAAGCAGAGACAGGTATCATTAAAAATCAACCCTAACATTTCCAAGGGTATTTTAACAAAATTAATGCTGACAAAAAATCAAGTAAACAGGTACGATCGTAAAAAAACTTTTGTTTTAAATTTAAGTGCCGCACAAATAACAGCGATGTCAAAACAAGGTGGTTTCTTTGGTCCAGCATTATCTGTACTAGCTAGCACGTTATTACCTAAAATGTTACCGGTGTTAGGTACATTAGGACTAGCAGCAGCGTCTGGCGCAATATCAGGCGCAACGAAAACAGCAGTTGATGGTCGTGGAATTGTTGGCAGTGGTATAAAGAAAATTTCAGTTAAAAATTACTAGTAATTTTGCAAGTATAACTTTTTGTTTAAATATAAATGTCGATGGTGATAGAAGCTTAATTTTATGTGACCGATAAATATAATGCCACAACGAAGAAAAACAGCAACGGAAAAAAAGAAAACAACGAAACGCCGGCAGACGAAACAAGGAGGAATTATTCCTTTCGCTCCACTTTTAGCGGGACTAGCGGGAAGTCTACTGCCAAATCTGCTAGGAATAGGAGGACGAGGACTAACATTGCCGGGAACACGGCCTCCCCGCTAAGTAACTTTGATATACTTGATAAACTAAAACAAGTAAAAAATTTCCACGGAGTTTATTCTAAAGATGAACTCAACACGAAGATGTCGCATCAGGTGGTTCGTGTGTTATAAATATACAAGATTTCAATGATGGGTCCAGCACGCATTGGGTAGCAGTTTATAATAACAATTATTTTGACTCGTTTGGACTTCCTCCGAGCGATGCAATAAAAAAATATATAAAACAAAAATATAAAAAAATATATTATTCGTCCAATCAACTTCAACCTGTTGGAACTTCTGCTTGCGGATATTATTGTATAATGTTTATTAAACAAATGTCTCAATCACCTGACAATGTCAAGAAATTTAATTTTTTAAAGTTTATTTTGCAGTTTGATAAGCAACCTTCTCACGCTAATGATGAGATTGCAATAAATTTTTGTAAATCCATCTAAAGCTTGCAATAAATTTTATCTAAACTTACAAATATAATAATAATGTCAACATATTGTCTCAGATGTAAAACTAAAACAGAAAATATCAATGAAACAACAGAAAAAAACAAAAAAAACAACAGGACTATGCTGAAAGGTATTTGTGCAATCTGTGGAAAAAGAAAAAGTATGTTTTTAAAGAAGTCGTTGGGAGCTGGTTACCCTCCTGACGTTGTCAGGGAGATTATTTTAGTAGACGACTAAAAATATAGAATGATATGTAACTGCGATTCTGACAGAGATTTATGCCTCGAGCAAAATAAAATTGTCACATATTGCCAACGTTGTAACAACAGAGAAATAATTGGAACAGGTATAGATATACATAAATTAATTGGCAAATTACCAAAACCCAAAGGAGGCTGGACATTGCCAGGTCATAAATATACTGGACCTTATAATCCTCTCGATAGCAACTAGATGAAAATGATAATCCGCTGTCAGGACAAGAACCTTACAATCAAGTTGATGCAATAGCAATGCGTCATGACATTTGTTATCGTGATCATGAAAACTCAAAATCAGACTGCGATAAAGTAATGTTAGACGAACTTCGTGATATGGAGCCAACAAATATGCGAGAACGTTTTGATAGAAGGCTGGTACAGGGTTTTATTGGAGCAAAATATTAATTAGGACTCGGAAAGGAATTATACGATGATCTCGCTGCCGAACTACATAAACCTAAAAAAAAAAGTTTACGCGACGTAAAGTTGTCGCGAATGCCGTTGATGATATCTGGGTGATAGATTTAGTAGATGTGTCAAATCTAGCTTAGTTTAATGATAATAAGAAATACTTGTTTAACGTTGTAGATGTTTTTAGCAAATATGCTTTTAGTGTTCCAGTTTTAGACAAGACAGGAACGTCAATGACTGATGCGTTAAAACAGATTATCGTTAGTACAGAAAGAAAACCAAATAAAATCTGGACCGATCATGGAGCGGAGTTTTTCAATAAAAAATTTGAGCAGTTTTTAGAACAAAATAATATCAAAAAGTATGTTAAAGGAAACGAAGGTAAAAGCGTTGTCGTCGAGCGATTTAATCGCACGCTAAACGAAAAAATACACAAGTATCTGACAACTAAAAATACAAACAGGTATATTGATGAGCTTCCGCAGATAGTTGACGAATATAATAACACGAAACATCGAACCACTAAACTATCGCCAAATGACGCAATCAAAAATCCGATTCTTGCAAATGAAAACATGTACCGCAGACATAAATTTAAAGTAGGTGATAAAGTTAGAATTTCTTTGACAAAAAATCATTTCAAAAAGGATTTACTCCAAACTGGAGCGAAGAAGTATTTGTTGTTGATAAAGTACTTTTAACAATACCTGTAACATACGCGTTAAAAGATCTGGCAGGGGAACCGATCATTGGTAGTTTTTATGAACAAGAACTTCAGAAAACTGAACAAGATGTTTTCGTTATCGACAAAGTGATTAGGAGAAAAGGCAATAAAAGTTTAGTCAAGTGGAGAGGATACAGCGATAAATTTAACAGTTGGATCCCAACCAAACAAATTACGAAATAATGTTTTTGTAGATTTCCTCGTACTTACGTTTGATAGATTTACATTTTACTGGTCTACATAACGATATTAGATACTGCCTGCGATCGTCAGAGATCGTCATCAAATTAAAAATCTTAACAAATATGAAATCAAATTTTATATTTTTCTGTCTGGCTGGAATTTTGATGTTTAAAATGGGTTTGATAAGCTGCCAGAATATTTGTTGTTCAGCAACAGTAAAATTAAATTTTATTATTTTGTTGGCAATGTGATACTTAACATTATATCTTCCAGTTTTTGGTCTGCTGTAATTTGTCCTGTCAGCGACAGTGACTATTTCATCATCATCGTCAGATTCGTTGTTGTACAAAATATCATCTTCGCTATAACTAGCAGATTTGTCTATTATATCGGTAGAGATTGTAATATTATCTGCGACTTTATCGCTAGTGATTTTAACATTGTCTGCGATTGTATCTTCCGCATATATTTCAGCAAGTCTTTTCATCAAGTTCATATTATAATATACTTTTATCTAATTTATTGTTATAAGATGACTAACGAGGTAAAATATCATCAAAAGGTTAATATATTAAATTACAAGGAACTAGCCGAAGCAGTTCGAAAATGTCTGTCGGGTTATAGTACATATTACGTTGACGTTATTATAATGCCTGGCGAAAATGATAGGATATTACTAACAGCAGCAGAAAAAAATAAACTTAATGATAGTGCAATAATGACGCTGAAATTTGATAAAGATGATATTATAGCGTTTGCACATAGCTGTCTTACTAAGACAGAATTACGAAATATCATTAATCATCATATCTGAAACTAAATCTATCAAAAGTTGACATTGAAGTTGCTGATCCTGTTACTCTATCAGCAACAAATTTTACTGCCCGAGAATTAATTTCATAATATTTTGCTGCAGCTGATATTGATTTAAATTTCATTTCTTCTCCAGTTTCTAAAGTTACTGAAATAACTGATTTCTAGGATTTTTAAAATTAGATCCATCAGAATTAGATCCACGTCGTCCTTTTCTCACATTTTCCTGCTGGGTAACTATTTCCAAATTTTCCAGTCGATTATCAGTTTTTACGTTATTGATGTGATTAATAACCAAATTATTAGGTAGAGGTCCGTTAAATGTTTCGTAAACAAAACGATGAGATTGATAATTAACTTGATTGGTTAGTGTTCCTCTAACAGTTACCATGAGAAACCCCATATTACTCATAAAACCAACAACGTTGTTTGTTTTTACATGTCTAATAATTCCCTTATCATTCGCCTCGTATAAATCAAATTTTGGGTGGCGTTGAAACTCATCTTGTAAAGATAAGTTTTCGATATTGTCATCAGTAATCGAGCCATTTACTCGATAGACTCGCTGCCCTTCTGGAATATCATCGCAGAACAAAGTATAAATAAAATCTTTTCGAAACATTTCAATTCTCTCGGTATTATCACCTTTGACACTGATCTTATAACCTGCTGGCTTTGCTTCACCCATCGGATGTCGGTACCAAACACGTATCACCGAACCTAATGCATTTCCAGCATATAGGTTATATTTCGGATGAACGTAATAATACTCTTGCTCGTTTGCGCTTGTCAGATTTTGTGTCATTATACTATAAGGATTTTATATCTCTAATTGTTTGTTCAGCTGGCGTGCAGTGAGTTATCGATCGAATAATCAATTAGATATATAATATTACACTATTATATAGCATGCTGAAATTGCGAGATATAGCCAAGAAGAGTCTTATGGGAGAACCTGAGCAAATAGCGACTGCTTTCACAGGATTCGACAACAGTTATCGATTCGATAAACAAATCGTACTGGTAAATTTTACTGCAACAAATCTTTACCACCTGCTAGAGCCAACTGTAAAACGTGAACTTGAAAAACATAATAGCATAAGACTATTAGTGCAGTATCACATAATATTTTCAAAGCTCCTTGTGACAGAGGGATCGACTGACAAGGAAATTGCAGACCCTTACGTTAATACAAAATCAAGACGTGTTTTGATTGGGACTGATCTTTTATCACTAGCTAATGAAATACACCAAGAAATTTGGAAAAAGATAGAAGAATTTACCGAACTGGGTTCGGGTTGGAAGTTTGAAATGATCAAGCAAATTTTATTTCACACAATAAAATATAACGTATTACGCGGTAGTTCGTATATTGATTTGCCACCAAAAATAAAAAATAAAAAATGCTGTATAAACGTAAAGAACGTCGATAACAGATGTTTCCAATGGGCTATTCTTTCCGCGCTATTTCCAGCAGAAAAAGACGCTGGTCGTGTTGACAAGTATATTAGTCACGTGTCAAAATTAAATTTTAATGGCATCGACTTTCCAGTTGTAGAAAATCAAATACCAAAGTTTGAAAAGCAAAATAATGTTTCGATCAACGTTTTCGGACTAGATGAAAAAGAAAACGTCTATCCTAGATATATTTCAGAAAAAGCTTCACAATCGACAGTAAATTTGCTGTTTTATAAAAATCATTACCTTTGGATTAAAAACTTTAATGGACTAGTTGGCCGACAGTATAGTAAACAAAACAATAAAAAGTTCTTCTGTTATCGTTGTTTACCCGGTTGTACAGACAATGAAACATTACAAAAGCATTTGCAGTACTGTAGTGACTTACAACGAATAACAATGCCGTCCAAAGAAAATAGTGTGTTACAGTTTGTCCATCACAATCACAAACTAAAAATTCCTTTCGTCATATACGCCGATTTCGAATGCTTACTTCAGCCTGTACTTGGCGTAGAAAATAAACCTAACCAATCGAGCACAAGGAAAACTCAAAACCATGTTCCATGCGGAGTAGCGTATCAGATAGTTTGTTGTGTTGATTCGAGATTATCTAAACCAATCAAATTATATCGTGGTAATAATCCGGCTGTCTGGCTTCTCAAGCAGTTAATTAGCGAAGTTGATAATATATTTAATCGTTTGAAAAGAGTAACTCCAATCATAAAACTGATATCTCAGGAAGAATCTGATCACGAGCAAGCAGAATGTTGTTATATTTGTGAAAAAGCTTTTGATGATAACAAAAAAGTACGTGACCATTGCCATCTAACAGGACAGTATCGTGGAGCGGCTCATGATCAGTGCAATTTAAAATTTCATGCTCCAGATTTTATTCCAGTTATTCTTCACAACTTTCGAGGATATGATAGCCACATTATGGTAGAAGCTTTTGGTGATCCTGACGTAAAAATCTCGTTTAAAACTCGATAACGTAATCAAATGCATTCCAAATAATTTTGAAAAGTATATGTCAGTTACGCTAGGTAAGTTGCGTTTTATTGACAGCCTACAGTTTATGGCAGCATCATTGGATGAGCTAGTAAAAGGTTGTAGTAAGTCTGATAACCTAAGAGACTGTTTTGGAGATAAATTTAATCTACTAGCTAAAAAAGGAGTATTTCCGTACGAGTATCTCGACGATTGGAGTAAATTTAATGAAACCTCGCTACCTAACAAGGACAAATTTTATTCGCAACTTTAAAATGAAAATATAACCGATGATGAGTACAAATATGCACAAGATATCTGGAAAGAATTTGATTGTAAGACGTTTGGCGATTATCATGATTTGTATCTAAAAACTGACGTGTTATTGCTGGCGGACGTATTTGAAAGTTTTCGAGAAGTGAGTTATAACAATTATGGACTAGATCCTTGTTGGTATTATTCTGCTCCGGGCTGTCGTGGGACGCATTGTTAAAGTTTAGTAAAGTAAGGTTAGAATTACTGACTGACGTTGATATGTTCAATTTTATCGAAAAAGGTATCCGAGGCGGTATTAGCGTGATAACAAAGAAATATGCTGAAGCAAACAAAAAATACCTACAAGAGTATAATCCTAAGCTTCCTTCGAAGTATATAATTTATCTAGATTGTAATATATTGTACGGTTATTCTATGGCAGAAGCAATGCCTTTTGGTGGATTTCGTTGGATCACGGCTGAGCAATTTCTATCGGAGACAGAAAAAAAGATACCCGACGATGTTTCGTATTTCGTTGAAGTTGATCTCGATTATCCAACTTGGCTACACAATTTACACAACGATTATCCTTTCTGTGCAGAATCAATGATAATAGATTATAGTTTGTTATCTCAAGAACAACAAGCGTTAGCATCACCAAGACAAAATTCTCTGGTAAAAAAACTAGTACCAAATTTACTCAATAAGAAAAATTATGTTTTGCATTACAAAGTTTTAAAACAAGCAGTAGATGCTGGTCTTGTTTTGAGAAAAGTTCATCGTGTACTAAAATTTAATCAGTCACCTTGGATGAAAGGTTATATTAACTCAAACACTTCGAGAAGAGCTGCAGCAAAAACTGATTTTGAAAAAAACTTCTTTAAACTCATGAACAATTCCGTTTTTGGTAAGACGATGGAAAATATTAGAAACGAGTAAATATCGACCTAGTTAATGATATCAATCGCAGAAACAAACTTGTGTCAGACGATGATTTTGTTAGCATGAAAATTTTTAATGAAAATCTTGTCGCGATACAAAGAAGAAAAACAAATCTGAAACTAAACAAGCCAATTTACGTTGGAGCTTCCGTGTTAGATTTATCAAGATGGCTGATGTACGATTTTCATTACAATTTTGTTAAAAATCAATGGCCGTCCAGTAGATTATTGTTTACTGATACCGATTCGCTCGTGTACGAAATCGAATGTGAGGACGTCTATCAGGATATATATGATAATCTATATCTGTTTGATCTTTCCGATTACCCTCGTGACAGTAAATTTCATGACCACATGAATAAAAAGGTTATTGGTAAGTTCAAAGATGAAATGAACTCGAGCATCATCAAATATTTTATTGGATTACGCAGTAAAATGTACGCGGTATTGTTAGACAATAATAAAATAACGAAAATAGCAAAAGGTCTGCCTCGCGATTTTGTTAAAAAGTTTATGAAATTTGATGATTACAAGTACGCGCTTGACGGCGGCGTTAGTTTTATAAGAACAATGGCTATTCGAACAAATCATCATAAACTCGAAACAGATGTCATTATCAAACGCGGATTGAGTAATTTTGATGACAAACGTTATTGTGAAAACGGAGTAGATACATTTGCACTTGGGTATTGTTTTGATGATAGATCTATACTTGATATTATATTCGATGACTAAGGTATGAAATTTTGTGTGAACAATAAAAATAATGTTTGAAAATTTGACAGTGACAAATAGCTACAATAGCAAGATCAAATATCTAATGATGGACGGCAAACAGTTGACAGTTGAAATTAATAATGAAACATCAGGTATATGTTTTACCGCAGTTCGTGACAAGCTAAAACTTTCTCTTATCAGATCTGATGACAGCGAGTATTTCAATTACCTCGAACAATTGAGCCAGAGTTGTTAGCGGAATTTAAAAACTTTCACGATCCGATCAGCCAACAAAAATATACTAAAATTACCATCGATCTCGATCGGTCAAAAGTATATTTTATCGACAAAAAATGTCCTCTTAACAAACCGCAAATAAAAGATTTGTTCGAATGTCGTCGCTGTGTGAGCGGTAAAGTAAAATTCTATCTCTATTATCGTGATGATGAAATATTTCTAATACCAGCGGTTGAAACATTGACAATTGGTAATAAAATATAAATAATGTTTGAAAATTTCAGGGTAAAAGTCTAGGATTATATCTGCGCCAGAAATCTCTTTTTGGTTTTGTGAAAAATCGTTTGGGGTGGAAATTTTAGGGTCTCCGAGATGGTAATTTATATTTGTTTGGAGGGTGGGGAGGGGGTGAAAAGATGTCTCTGCGCCAGAATTCTCCTTTTCCCTTACTACTTCATCATTAGATCAAGTGAAATATATCGAAAACATTGCCTTGTACAGTTTCATAACCTGATGGTCTTGATTCAGTCCAAATTCCACAGCGACTATCCCTTTTGACTTCCTTGTGCCGGTAAGTCTGGGTCTTCTCCACTTTTGACTTCCTTGTGCCGGTAAGTCTGGGTCTTCTCCACTTTTGACTTTCTTTTCCAAATTTACAGGTGCCTCGCCTCTTTCGCCCCTTTCAACTCTGAGTCCACTTTGGGTTCGTAATACGTAATACGTAGAGCTATCTCGCCCTTCCAAATTAACAAAAATAAGCAACCTAAATCTTCCATCACATTATACTGAGGGAATAGATCAATACCCTCCCCCCCCCCCGTTATGTTAGATAAATTCTACCCTACTTCAAACAGATTCTACGGCTATCTAGTCTAACTGGCCATGACAGACCGTAACAACCTAGTTTCACAAAATTAATGGTCAACTAATGGCTATTTCAACCTCCCACCGAGACATTAGTTCCAGACTAGTCTCAATTACACAAATGAATGAAATTCCTTGCACTATGGTATTTATAACGACAATCAAGCGGTTATCATACGTGAACTCATATATAGGTCGGAGAATTCACACGGATTCTCACATCTCAACTAAAATAAGGCATGAAATTCTAGATACATAATTTCCTATAATAAACGAGACTATACGTTCAAACAAGTCGTCAATGTTTATATAAAGAAACATATCATTGTACGGACTCAGATAATCGAACTCAACACAGGTATACCATATCAAGAAATTAAACCTACGACTTAAACAAATAAATCCATGCAAATACAAGGAAATAAATCAAACAAATCATCATAGTAGTATCAATGAATTACATAAGATTGTTGCAAATACCTTGTTTTCCCAAGCTCTCACTTCCAGAACGTGTCTGTCAATTTTTGCAGACAATTGCTTCCCCTTGATGATTTCTACGAGTGAGCTTACTTCTTAACCCACTCGGAGTCTATTTAAATTTGTTCTCTTGCAGAAAAAAGCGTAGACTGATTTTCAAATTTGCTATTTACACATATAAACTAAGAGTTTTCATGTGAAACCACGCCCCCTTCACAGCGTAACCAATCTGGATGAAATACATTTCCCGCCCGAACTTGCTGAAACAATGCAGTTCGTCTGACAAACCTTGATTACCCACCTGATTCCTGGTGACTTTCAGAAATGACAGTTTTCCATACCGATCAGAAATTGACCCCTTTCCTGTCCAGTTTAAACAAACGTAGCCTTAATCAAAAATCGCTAAACTCGTGACAGAGACTGTACCAATCCGTGCATTATGGCAATTTAAACGTGCGTAGAACTCCATAAATCTAATTAATCGCAAGCGTGTCCAACTAAATGTGTTCTACAGAGACCGACAGAAAAATTTGCTCCATTACAGAAACGTTATTGAATTCGTATTTCTTTCATCGCATATTATAACCCGCAACAAAATTAACTAGTATTTTAAATTGTGAAGCAGTTTAATGCAATGGGTAATTGATTTTAAATATCTTGATCATTTCAAGAGTAAATTGGAAACAATTCTGACAAATTCAAGGCTTAAGTAGGAATATCTTCCATAATTTCAGACAAAGAAAGTAAATTGTCTCCGTGATTAAAACAAAAAGAACTTGTCATGTATTAAGTGTCCAGCGGCATCTCCTTGTATTGCAACGTATTGTCCTATTTCAACATTGTAAGCCGTCAATGTTTTAAAATATGACGGGCGACGAGCCAGCCTCAGGTAATTTTGAGGACGTAAACGGAGCGGTGATTATCAAGCCAAGTGTTTTCATCACAGAATGATGGAGTGTAAGAGGTCTATATGTAAAGGATCATAATGCATATCAGAGACGCTCGGAATAAATACCCCTACAGTCTGTATGCTAATAAAGTCTGTAAGACCGCCGGGGGGGGGGCACATATTACAGAGAAAATCTATTTTAGGCGGTTAAATTAGGCCATAAAATACCATAGCATAGAGACAGACAGACTGCGTGAGACACTGAGAAAGAGCGGAGAAGTTATTACATTAATATGAGTACAGAATCACTCAT
Organism: Megalonaias nervosa; assembly: GCA_016617855.1. Taxonomy (NCBI): domain Eukaryota; kingdom Metazoa; phylum Mollusca; class Bivalvia; order Unionida; family Unionidae; genus Megalonaias; species Megalonaias nervosa. The sequence goes on along the minus strand of JAECUM010028272.1, from coordinate 34,740 downwards.
ATTGGCTGTTCCTTGCGTGTGACACCACCGGTTCTGACTGAACAACAGTGACTTTCTTTGTCGAACGAGAAATAGAGATCTCAGTGTTATCATAGCCGAGAACCTCTTTGAGAATTGCGAGAGAGAGAGAGAGAGAGAGAGAGAGAGAGAGAGAGAGAAAGATCTTAATGCCCATGCTGATCACATTACAGGCCATCCCTGAAATGGAAGGCAAGTTGTAATACTGTTCGTCTATTTCAGCTCTTTTCGGAGTACGACTCTGGGGGAAAAGCGAACTGTTTTTGCTGTACAAAATAGTAATTCGCTTCTACGTGAAAAAGACTAAGCACTCGAGTCAGTCCGAACTGGCAATAGATGCATCAACGTATACTTGTAAAACAAATTTTAAAAAAAGGTTGAACCTGATCAAAACCGAAATGCACACATCAATGTAGCTATTAAGCCTTAAAACCGTTAGATTCTTTCTTGAACTGATAATATTGAATTTATGACCAGTGAAAGTGCAGAAGACAGATTATAGTATCCTTGCACTCTGTATGACTCTCGATGATTCATCTGGTGTCTATGAACACAGTTTTGACATGTGATTTGAAAATTATACCTGATATGATTACGTTATGAATGAACACTTATGTGCAATTTTCAGCTCCTTATCCAAAATATCGCATTTGCCATATTACTAAATTTTTGGTGTTTATTTCCCTGTCAGAATACAAGGTGGAAAGGTTGTCGTCAATTTAGAATGTACCGACAAATTAGAGCATTTATCAGAAGGAGTACTTGAAAAGCTAGACGTTGATTGGTCAGGAATTCGGTCCGTGTTATTTAAAGATAACGAAGACATTGGCCAATTTATTACTACGACACTACCAATTTATATTCTAATTGTATCACGGAATATATCATCTTATACAGCAAATGAACTAGACCCCGATATTCACGATAATGAAACCTGCAATTTTTTTATTTAAGAGTTCTAATTTGCGTATTGTAACAATGTTCCCTCTAGAGGATGACCTCCCTCGATTGTATTGCCCGGTGTGAGTGGATAGATAGAACGTCAACAGAGAACTGAGCATAACTATTGAGAAGAAACAATACAATACGAGCCCTCTTTAGACAAGAGAATAACAATTTAATCAATAACATAAACTAATAGTGTCAGCTTCAATTCAAACAAATTTACGTTTATAGAATTTCAATAGCAGTGGTCTATTATTGATACATTTCATCATGATAACGAGACTGGTGAAACGACCACAATATCCACGCCTGATTTGCATCACCTAGCGTCGCTTCCTGTCTTTGTCTCCGTGTATCCCACATCTTCTCACCTTCACGTGCATACGTTTGATCTTCCTTGATCCTTCTATCCTAACCGCTTGATCTCTTATCCGGACTTCCGTCTTTTCGGACTGTCCCAGACTGTTCCAGAGAGATATTTCCCTTAATGCTGTTCTTTCCAGGAAAATGTACATCCTAGCACTAAAGGCCTGTCTTTGCCTACAAGACAACCACCTTGTCCCCTTACTTATCTTAACGAGGAAAGAACTACTCTTTAGTTTTTCCCCGGAGTCAAACGAGTCTTGCTCCTCTTGCATGAAAATCTCGGACTGAAGAAATTCGCCCAAAGTCGTTACTTTAAATTCAACATTTCTACCAGGGTGTACGTCTTAAGTTAAACTGACCAATCGTCATCAGCCGTTCCTAATATTTCCCCAATTATTTCTTCCGTCAGATTTTGACAGCATAGAATCTGAGAAATACGACACATATCAGCTTCCTTTTGTTAAGTGACTACTCGACACGGCGTTCCCATTAAGCGCTATGGTCGGCATCTTAATGTTTACTTTCCCAGGACAGCTTTGCGATGCCCGGGTCAATTCTAAATTAGCCGTAGATGCTGGCCTCTCCCTCTCCCACGAAATTTAACAACTGACATGGGAAAAGGCCGAAGTGACCCTTCACACAAAACCTTGCTGGCTTGACTGTAATAAAAGTTTAATGTACAATGTATTCAATTTTAATGTTCAATACCTACTCAAAATTTGACACATTACACGTATATTTCACATCAACTTCTCTTGGCAGATTAGATGATGACGCAGTGTGATCTTACAGGTTGAAGAAACCAGAGAACCGGAGAATAAGGATAAACAGTAATCTCGGATGGGCGGCAACTTATCCATGTACATGTTGGAACCGGGCATGGAACTAAGGACAGCAGATCAGCAAAGGGAGTTCTTTAGCGCTTCTATCTGGGTCACGCAAACTTTGGTAAATGAGAACTTAATTAACTTATTTTTTATAACATATTAAAAATAATCAGGTCAATAATGTTGATACGGGCGATAGGATATAGACTGGTATTCTGATCAGAATCATGGTACATTATTGTCTCATGTCAATGTGCACTTTAGTCATGGAGTTTAAAGGTGTACGGGTCAAGTATGCCATGAATTCTATTTCTTATTGCTTTTGTTTTATTCATTGTTTTCTGTCTTTCATACGTTCATTCTCTTTGCCTAAAGTGAGTCACTGTACATTTTGATATTGCTAAGGTCAATAACTTAACAATTTTGCCAATGCCAGAAAAGATCACTGTCACATTAAACAAGAAACTCAATAATAATAATAATAATAATAATAATAATAATAATAATAATAATAATAATAATAACAATAGCAACAACAAAAACAACAACAATAATAATAATGATAATAATAGCAACAACAATAATGATAATAATAATAAAATAATAATTATAACAACAATAATAATAATAACAACAACAATAATAAAAACAATAACAACAACAATAATAAAAACAACAGCAATAATAATAACAATAATTATAAAAATAATATAACAGCAACAACAATAATAATAATCAAAATAATAATAATAATAACAACAATAATAATAATAATAATAATAATAATAATAATAATAGCAGCAGCAGCAACAACGAAAACAACAACAACAACAACAACAACAATAATAATAATAATAATAATAATAATAATAATAATAACAGCAGCAACATCAGCAACAACAACAAGCACCTAAAACAACGAGGGGAACGCCTTAAAGAAATGATGGTTAAAAAAAGAAAGTAAACAAGGAATAAATACCTAAGCCAGAATTGGAACCTACTCTTTCATTGAATACTGTAACGACCAATAGATTGGGCACTGGCTACAACCAACCAACAGCGTAGCGGAATATAGTATTGTATAGAATATAACCAGGCTTAAAAACTCCGAAGATGAGAAAAGATGAAATATAGAATCTGACAGAGCTGTGTGTAATCTGGTATACAATAACAAATAAAAATTAAAAAACAAGAACAAAACTTTACTTGCCTGACTTGGTTGATGTAACATGTCTCATTAAAAAGAATTAAAGAACGTTCCACACTTTTTTTCCGACTTGAAATTAAGACAAGTGATTTACGTGCGTGATAGTGGGGCGCCTTAGACATCTAACAGCTGTTTGATAGGATTTGACGATGATAAACGAATTACGTGCCTAATGTAGTTCGAGATCAGTAAAGGAAAGAAGGAAAGAAAGAAAATTAATAACTTTATATTGGTACAATTAACCATTACATGGTTATACAGTGGTTAATAAAATTGCCTCTAAATTGTGTGTACACTTGATATTAAATTAAAACATCAGTTGTGACATTGTGCCAATTATAAGGTATACGGATTTCAAGGTGTAGTTGATTTGCTGAATGAAAGCAATAAACATCAGCAGCAGCAAGAGCAGATGTGGTGGTAATAGTAGTAGCAGTAGCAGCAGCAGCAGGAACAAAGATGAAATAACGTCGTCATCATCGTCGGTATAATCATCGTTATTGTCATCTTCGTCACCTTATTATTTTTCATTGTCTGTTAATATTATCATCTGTAGAACTATTATACTGGTACCAGTATTCATTCAAATGAATGATAGTATTAATATTGGGATCAGTATTCATTCAAATGAATGATAGTATTAATATTGGGATCAGTATTCATTCAAATGAATGATAGTATTAATATTGGGATCAGTATTCATTCAAATAAACAATATATTAATATAGGTACCGGTATTCATTCAAATAAATAATATACTAATATAGGTACCAGTATTCATTCAAATGAATAATATATTAATATAGGTACCAGTATTCATTCAAATAAATAATAATATTAATAGGTACTAGTATTCACTCAAATAAATAATATATTAATATAGGTACCAGTATTCATTCAAATAAATAATAGTATTAATAGGTACTAGTATTCACTCAAATAAACAATATATTAATAAAGTACCAGTATTCATTCAAATAAATAATATATTAATATAGGTACCAGTATTCATTCAAATAAATAACATATTAATATTGGTATCAGTATTCACTCAAATAAATAATAGTATTAATATAGGTACTAGTATTCATTCAAATAAATAATAGTATTAATATAGGTACTAGTATTCAGTCAAATAAATAATAGTATTAATATATTAGTACGAGTATTATAATAGTCACAGTACTGATAGACAAAATATTGTAATTTTACTATAGTTCGTAGCAATATGTCCAAACTAAAGTTACAAGTGTAGCAACCCCTAGTGTGATAAAATTCCAAATCGTGGAATACCTTTCTCTTGATTATGTCGCATATTTTTCAATCTATTCCAATCAGAAATGTTGTGCCCTTTCTTCTTGCAATAGGTACACGTAGCAAGAGATACCGATTTCTGATCAATCTTATCAGAAACTTGGTTCCTAAAAGCTGCTCCAGTTTGAGATTTGGAAGTACTAATCTGAGACTGACATTACTTTTTGTTAATTAAGTACTGCGTGGAAAAACTTACTGACTAAATAAACCCTGTGAGTCAAGGAATAATTGTCGGCTGTAGGAGAAGCGTTTTTTTTTTAAAGTGTCGACCTTTTGCTAATCAGGGTACCGGGTAACATCACTGTGGACACAGTTCTTGAACTCTTCAGCTAATATGATCTGTCTGGGGTTATCGTTGTCTCGACCAGCTTTCTTGGTTGAACTCTATGTATCAAAAGGTCGTGCTTTTTTTTCCATGCTAATTCGACATAGGTTTGATCAGTTGATTTTCAGTTACAATTCCTAAACCTTGTCGATATGCCACAGGTACCAACTCATAACACTTCAAGATATTTTCCTTAGCCGCATCATAATCAGCACTTTACTGCACGGTCAGGGAAGTGTATACTTCGCATGCCTTGCCAATAAATACAATATGAGTGCAATGCTCTCTTTGCCATTTCAAATTTTCAGGAATTTTTTTTCAAAATGAGGGAAATGTTTATCTATCTCTTTTTCTTTAAAAAGGGTTACTAACCTAATATTTTTGGTAATATCAAAACTTGAATTTGTATGTAAAGTGGGGAAATGCTTCCCGCTTGCAAGCTCTAATTTTTTTTATCTAAATTGAAATTTCCAGTTTTCCTTTTCTCTTTCTCTGTGCAACTGTATTTCCCGCTCTTCGTTTTGTACTTTTGAATTGCACTAACCCATCCTCTCTTTCTCTCTCATTTTCCTCTTTCTGCGACTACATTTCTCTTTCTTCTTTTTGTAGCTGCATTTGTCTCTCCTCTTTTTCCTTCTACAACTGCATTCTCTCTCTCTCTCTCTCTCTCTCTCTCTCTCTCTCTCTCTCTCTCTCTCTCTCTCTCTCTCTCCAAATGCATTTGTTTCTCCTCTTTCTCTTTCTGAAGCTGAAGCTTTCTTGATTCTATTTCTATCTTTTGTTTTAATTTCAGTCCTAACGTTTCATGTTAGAGTCAGATTGAGACTTTTTAATCAAACCCATAGCACTTTTATCCACAAAATTCTTTTCCACCAAATATTGGACCAAAATATTTTTTATTTCTTGTTTTCTTTAAAGAAGCCTTCGCCCCCAGAGAGATCATATTGTCCTGCGAGCTGGCGTAGTTCATCGTCTTCAGGGACTATATCCTATCCTGGCTAGGATTTTGAAATAAAGTTTTCCACTTTAGATGACATTGTGAAAGTTTGTTGATTTCACTATTAAATTCTCAAATATATAAAATAACACCTGGGACTTATAAAATTCCGAAACAAAGTGAATCTAAATTTCAAAAATAAAGTATACTGAAATATTTTAGAGAAATTTGTATCCTGTACACGAGGCCCCTATTTTCTACTACGACCCAATGGTCTTAAACTAAAGTAGTTGAAAAGAGCGAAAACCAACAAGTTTTGTAAAATTCAACAAACAATTTATTTCCTTGGAATACAAAGTAAAAATTTAAAAAGAACTTAAATACTAAATAGTCCTAAAAGTCCTAATCACTAGTCCTAATGAATAAAGTTCTAATTAAATTCCAGTGGTGTTCGAAATAAGACCCAGCGCTGAAGGTGTTGATGTTTCTGTAGTCTCGAATGTACAAATGTACTAATGGCCTGAAGAGCGATGATATGCTAACAGTCTTTCAATTAACTACAATAATATAATCCAAGATGTAATTGTTTAAATTCACTGTAATTCTCAGTTAATGTTCTAAGCAAGAATGTTTTTGAACACCTTGTCACTTTGTAATTCCAGAGAATAATAATTTCAATAAATAATTCCAGGCCAAATGAAATACTGAACACAACAATAAGACTGATTTTGCGTCAAGATCATATAGCAAAATTGAGTAATTTCTAGAAAACAAGATTATTAAGCCCTTTACTTGACCTAGGTCACAATTAGCAATTTATATAAATAAAAAATATATTACTTAATAACAACTTACATTCTGGAAGATTCTGTTACTAAAATTATAATATAGAACGTGGTAAACATCATGTAGGCTAGTTAATTGTATGGGGGAATTCCAATAATCATGGCTCAGACCCAAATAAAGATGTTTACTTCTGTTGCTAATGATTCTAATATTTAACCCATACTCTTAGAGAAAATATTAGCTATGCATTATATGTTTACAAAAATAATTATATGTATGACATGAACTTGATTTTAGACAAGGTCAAGTACAAAATGCAATTATAACTTATAATCATGGAGAAAATTAACAAATACAAATTAAATATACATAACATCATAAGGGTTGCATTACATCCATCCATACATACATACATATGTTGTCCACGTTTCTGTATGGTAAGACTTAAAAATAACAACAAGGAATTATGAAAACTATTTTTGATGCATTGCAGAATCGATAATCTAAAAACTGCATGTCAATAAATTATCAAGCACAGGATTGCGATCTGTTAAATCCGGACAAATCTTTACATATCACCAAGAATAGTGAATATGTTACACCACGCATTTCTTCTCTATTTCTTGTACCCCAATAATCTAAGTAAAGCTACATAAATACTTCTACACCACGTCATTTCTTGTCTATTTCTTGTGCCCCTATAGTCTACGTCAATGGTTCCCAATCTGTGGGCCGCGGACCTCCAGGGGGCCAAGGGGTTATTCCAATGGGTCCGCGAATTCATATAGCTTCTCAGCTAGTCTTGCCCCTCCAACTAGTAATATTACCTTGTGGGGGTCTGTGAAACTTTTTAAAGTTAAGGTGTGGTCCTCAAACTCGAACAGGTTGCTAACCACTGGTCTAGCACCTTCGGTAGCAAAGGTTCCAATATGATAATTATATCTTCACCTTGGCGGATCAAAGAGATATATTGGTGCTTTGTCCTAGCGACATCTATTGGAGTTCATGAGTTGCCTCCCGTAGAATGTAATGCCAACTAACCAATAGTGTGGTGCATTGCACATCGGCCGAAAATGGTGCCCTTACAGGTGTATTTGAGTGAAAGGTATTTGTGCAAACACGGACCGGCACTGGAAAATCTTGTATTTATCAGTCGAGTCAACTTGTGTGCTCCTCTTGTCTCGATCATATAGGAACAGTGTTCAAATCTGACAAACTTAATCGTGATTGGATGCGGTGGCTTGCCGCCGCATCCAATGAAATTCACAGACCCGAAGAACAGAAATATCTGCTCGATATGCCAAGGTGTAGATAGGGTTATCACATCGGAACTTTGGCTAGCGAAGATGCTGGTCTAGGTGATGCAACAATAGCCACATAACTGCTTCTACATCATGTGGTTTCTTGTATATTTCCAGTCCCCCTATAGTCTACCTGTAGTAATTCCAATTTTACCATGTAATTCTAATTCATTTTTGTGTAATTTATAAATGTAATTCTATGTTATTGTTTTGTTTGGAAGGTATGGGTGTATTATGTGATATCATGTTCTTTGCTCTGTTCTGCTGTGAAACACAAGTCTGTTTTATTTTCTTTGTTTTGCAATGCCTCTCTCTATAACGAAACAAAACTCCAAACAATAACAAACCCACCCACCCACCCACCCCCCAAAAAGCCGATAACACAAGTTAAAGAATGTTACCACGTTGAATTGACGCAGCGGAGCATTTACAAATACTAAACACCACGTCTCCTCCCACTCAAATGTAAAAATGCTATAAAATCAGGGTTTGCAACGCGTGGAATTATTAGTCACTGAAAGCTGGATCCCAAACTGTACTGAGAGTGAGAGGCATCATAAAAAAAAACAATTTTAGGCGAGAGATTCGGAACCACGCTGTACAGCACGAAAACAAACGAAAGCATCAGAGATTACGCGTTCTATGTATACTGAGTTCAAAATACCTGACATTAACGTCCGAGCTGGTATAGCCCTAAAGATACATTTCAGTTGACATTTATCGCCATGCGCTCAAACCACGTGCAGTTTGAAATATTAGTAAGCGCTGTGTAGACTCATAATTGGCATAACGCTGTTTCCTCACGTCGTTTGAGGTCATAGGTTGAACGACTCGATTAAAGTATCACTCGAAAGTTTCAGGTCAATTGCAGAGACCCGAATTTAGATATTATCCGTTAAAGCTGTACCGAATATACTCACTTAAAAGTAGAGCCCAACTACAAACAACCTGGACCCTGATCTGCCGTAGCAGAATGGGGGACCATATCAGAGTGAATGTCGTTTATTGTACTGATTACTCCTAACAAACTTCATTTACCTAGATCTGCTGGCACATTATGCGACCGCAGATCTGGGTTTGTGCAGTTTGCAGTTGGACTAGGCCTATAAGCGAGTGTCGACGGTATTTAGTGGACATCAAAGAGAGAGAGAGAGTGTGTGTGTGTGTGTGTGTGTGTGTGTGTGTGTGTGTGTGTGTGTGACTTGAATTTTTAACGTAGCTTTAACAATTTTTCAGTCATATCGCTACGATGACTGCAGTGTGGCAGTTTACAGTGATGTCTAGAACTGGGGCATCATGCCGCAGACATGTAGCATGATGTCTCACCCAGTCACATTATCCTGACACCAGGCCGACCAGTCCTAACACTAACCTTTTAATGCTGAGCACCAAGCGAGGCAGCTGTTAGTACCATTTTTATAAGTCTTTGGTATGACTCAGCCGGGGATGAAACCCACGACCTCCCGCATCGGAGGTGGACGCTCTAGCCACTAGGCCACCGGGGCGATCCCGGACACCAAAGAAGAATCGTGTTGTCATTACGATTTGTTTTATTTTTGTTTGCTGTAACGGTACTTTTAACACATTATTGGCAATATCACACGGAGGAAGTGGGAGTTAAGTGCCTTTCCCCAAGGACATCCCGAGGCAGCCAATCCGGGCCGGCCAGGGCAAGTATGGAATTCGGCACCCTTCGACTACCGTCCGTAATGAACAAGTGTTCACTAAGGAAAGAGTTGTATAGTATAACATAATCAAACGGTACGAATAAAAATACATCCTTTAAGGACGATTGTCCGTGTAAACCAGGTTCCGTTAGGAAAACCATCCGAGATATTTTTATTTTCTTTTTTTTTGCATTTTAGCACTTCACAATTTTTCATTTATACGTTTAATTTAACCTCCGTTATCCTGCATTTGTTAAGCAATGATTGTGACACAGCATATCAAGACCTGAGCATAGATTATTTGAAATTATTGCATTTGAATGATATTACTATAGCATGTTATATAAATGACCTTTCCTAACCAGGCTAAATTGCGCCTGTCAGCCACATCGTCCTACGCAAATGCGAAGGGCTGCATTTTATAATTCCTTACCGGACGCAACATAACTGAGCTACCTTTTCTTTGAGAAAGATCTCCTCAATTTCTTCGCTGCAAACATATTATTGGATTCTCTTCCTAATATCACACCTGCACGGTCTATATTCATGAGTGTTTTGTGTTTGTGTAGGCTTTCATGCTGCTTTCTGTGTACGAAAATGGAGAAGAAAACATAACATTAAAAAGGAAACAATAGGTATTGGTAAGCAAATGTCCAGGGAAAAAAATCTGAAAAATAAAATGTTTCCATGGAATAAGAATGCTCCTCCACAGTGAATAAGCACAATATTTAGCCGGTTGGACTGATGAACCCACAGACTGACAGACAAGTGTAACATTGTATGCTTCTTCCATATTTTTTTATAGTCATATTATTGATGATTTTCTTGGGACATGCAATAGGATGAAATAGAAGCTAACATAAATTTGAACCTCCCAAATGAACAATTCTCCCAATATCAGCAATGCCTCCCACCCTCTTTCGTTAATGTTTGAAAATTACCGTTTCGCGAAAGAAAAAATTACCCTTCAATGTTCAAAATACCGGTAATGCTATTTGGGTATTCTAGTACAGCACGAATAATTTCACACACACACACACAAAAAATGCGGCATATCCAAAATATGAAGGGTACAAAATCCTTGGTCGACGAAAATCCTCTTTGAACACTGTCGTCAAAACTTACCAATTGCAGATGACAGATAAGGTTCGTAACGAGAATCTGCATATTTTGCAAGGTACTAGACAATTCGGCGAGTGACATTTCCAGGCTAACGTATCGCCGTTTTGTCAGTTATTCAATACCTTGCACCAGCTTCGTACATCTCGGTTTTCGAAACACGAGACCTAAAAGTGTTTCCGTCCACGAGACGTAAAGTGTTTACGCCTATCAGTCTGTACTGTTGTTATTGATGTTAATATTGTTATAAATATGATTATAACATGCGGTACTAGATACAACAAAGCCACCAGTTCATTAAAATTATCGATGTATTGATGTTGTTCTAAATGCATTTCATCTTTTGTTGTTTTTATTATTCCTTCATTTTTGTTTTGTTCTTTTGAAACAAATGAGTAAGTTTATTGTTTTAAAATCTTCAGTGTTGTGTCTAACTGTTACCACCCCTGAATAAAAAAGACAACAAAAAATTCTTCTGAAATAAAAGAGTATCTATAGTTACTGACCAAATACCTGATCAAATATGAGACTTGCGAATGTGAACAAATCACCATTTCCGCACAATTCTTGAGCTGACAGGAATTACGTCTTTGTAAGTAGTAATTTAAGTATGAGAGTAGAAGTTATATGTAAAATCTTACTGACGAAAGCGAAAATGTAATTAAATAGTGACGCTGGATTGTTTGAATAGGAAATGAGACCGAGATAACACAGCTTCCATAAATCCCATATAGAAACTGAGACCGAGATAGGACAAATTCCATAAATCCCATATAGAAACTGACACCGAGATAACACTGCTTCTATAAGTCCTAAGTAGGCACAGAGACTAAGATTACACTACATCCATAAGTCCCAAATAGAAACTGAGACCAAGATTACACTACATCCACAAATCTCAAATAGACACAGTGACCAAGATTACACTAAATCCATAAGTCCCAAATAGAAACTGAGACCAAGATTACACTACATCCACAAATCTCAAATAGACACAGTGACCAAAATTACACTACTTCCATAAGGCCCAAATAGAAACCGAGAACAAGATTACTCTACTTTATAAGTCCCAAATAGAAACTGGGACCAAGATTACACTACTTCTATAAGTCCCAAAGAGAAACTAAGACCAAGATTACGCTACCTCCATAAGCCCCAAGTAGAAACTGAGACCAAGATTACACTACTTCCACAAGTTCTAAATAGAAACTGAGACCATAATTACGCTACTTCCACAAGTTCCAAATAGAAACTGAGGCCAAGATTACACTACTTCCATAAGTTCCAAATAGAAACTGAGACCAAGATTACGCTACTTCCATAAGTCCCAAATAGAAACTAAGACCAAGATTACACAACTTCCATAAGTCCCAAATATAAATAATGATACGCGCATTCCTTAGCACAGACGTTTGTAATGATTATATTGCGTGAATACTCGCTTGTACAACCAGTCCTGCTGCAAGCAGCATAGACCCTGACCTATCGTCTCATTCTGCGCAGCAGATCAGGGTCTGTGTTCTTTGTTCTGCAATTACTTCTAATAAACTGCATAGACCCAGATCTTGCCTGTGCAATATGCGTTGGATTTGGCTTATACACGAGTACAGGTATATGTTCCCGACTGTACGCTTGTTTGCTTGTATGCTATCTAATCATATTTAAATATGATGAAATTCGTTTCAATATTGTTATTTATGTCCTTTTTTTATCCTAAAAATTATGATGATGAAAGTCTTCATTATTCAAAATGATCCAATTGTGAACGATTACTTAATGTGACATTTCTGGGATGTCACATGTACGAGATAATCAACGGAAAAGAGTGGTGTGTAAACTCTAGACATGTGATGGTCACGTCATTTAGAGAATGGTAAAAAAATTAAATATGTTTGAAAATTGTTTATTAGACTTGTTTTGTAAAGCAACGGAGCTTAAAATGTGTAATGATAGATCGAGTCGTGACAAAGATTTTGACAGATTTACAAATTTAGGACCAAAAAGGCAGAAGTGTAATAACTTATGCTGTGTACGGAACGTTGTGCAAAATAAAGCACCATATATATTCGCTTAGAAGTTGTACGTTACTTATAAGCAAGTATATACGGTCTTAGATTTATATGCTCGCAATATTAAGAAATATTCTAATCATTGGCGAATGGACATAGCTTTTATCTTTAATTTCAAATAATACATTTTCGGTTGATCTATTCAGAAAAATTCACGTATGTTGGACCAGAAAACTGCCGATGCTTTTGTGAAAATACGTAAATAAAGGAAAAATTAATTTGAAAATTACCTCTCGGCTGTTCATGATATTGCAAGTATTGATTTACAGATTCAAATTTTACTTTTACATTTAATGACATAGGGGCCCCATTATTTGTTTGTTTGTTTGTGTGTTTGGATTTTAACGTAGCATTAGCAATTTTAGTCACATCGCTGCAATGTCTGCAGTGCCCTTACTAAAATTATTATTACGAAAATAATATACCTAATATAGATACACATAACACATTTTATACATTGCTATTTATTGACAAGTTCGCCACCTTTATTGAATGTGACTATTTTGGTTTTATCAGAGTTAAGAGTCAAACCCCGTCCATCTAGAAATGAATCAGTTTATATACGGTAATTTGCAAACCATTATTACTACTTACTAATAATAGAATGCCATCGTCATACATTAAGCAGTCTATATTAGTATCGTGTACAATAGTAACAGTGTCTTGACATTCATACAAATGACGCGCAAACAAGAATCATTCCCGCAGTAATGACAATTCCAATTATTCAGACTTGAAAAAATCTTTATTTATTTCCTACAATGTAGTTTGAAACTTGAAAATTTAGGACAATCATGCATCTTGAACGGAGTGTCCTCAGTTACGAGGGGTCCTTATTTTTCAGTGTACTAACTTTCATACTTCGCTTTTTCTCATGAGTATATTTTCCTCAGTTTCAAACAGATCTGCTAATGATGTCCAAAAAGTGTTCCGAGAATTTGCCTTTATAGCACGATCGGAGAACTCGATATATGTTTTTTTTTACTAGTTCCCTGACTCATTTCTTGAATGCTCTGTATTCTTACTTGACTTTGTTATTGTTTGGCGTTGCAATGGAAACCCAGATGATGATGAGATTATGAACCATAATTTGACCTTTGTTTTAAATAAATATGCAATTCACGCCACTCCAACACTTTTCTTGTGAACCGTTATGAATTGTGAATGATGTCCTAAAGCTAGTAATTTTAATTAGAACGGTTAGCACGTGACCTAATTAAAACTGCATACTGAAAATGACGAGATTAAATAGAACATGTACATAGCCAGCACTTTTCCCACTAAAGGAACGTATTTTGTTCATTGTGAGTGAAACAACGCATATATCTTTAATATATTATCAGATACGCGTGAACGGGAAGATTGCAGATTTGTGACTTATGATGGATTCGAGATGAACATCCGTTTTCCTTGTCTAGGATGTCAGTAGTTTCTTGGTCAAATTAAGATGAATGTATTTTTTTTTTACATTTTTGCTCCGCATTTGTTTTTATTTGCAGCTGGTCTTATTTCTTAAAGAATAATAGAATAAGAATGGTTTCGGTCATTTTTGTGAATTTTGACTATTGTCCCATTTTTGCGAGTGTCTGCTATTTTCGAGTGTCCGTTAAAACAGGTTTCACTGTACATTAAAGCCTGTCCAAGATCATTCTATATGCAGGATACATATTTTTAGGATACATTTGCTTTCACATTAAATTCAACCTTTTTACAAAAGTCACATGCCCACAAAGACAATTTTGGAGGTCTTTTTGGGCGTCATGACTACACGGGATTCACTGTATGTTAATCAATTTCGAATAGCATCGAAGAGGATTTTCATGACACAAAATTTTGGAACCTGATACTGATGCATTCGGAAAGATCCCATTTACCTAATGCTATGCCAAAACTACAGAACCATCAGTTTGATCAGTCACCCGAGCAAAGTCATGCTGAAGATAATTCTCAATAGACTAAAGCCTCAAGCAGAGAAAATTACTGCTGAAGAGCAGGCAGGCTTCCGAGCAGGAAGGAACACCACAAAACAAATCTTCAATCTCAGACTCCTTTACGAGAAATACCTTCAGCACCAGCAGAGTCTATACCACGTCTTTATAGATTACAAAAAGGCCTTTGTCAGGGTCTGGCATGCAGCCTTATGGGCAACTATGAGGAAGTACAACATCAGCTCAAACCTGGTGCAGGTTGTTGAGCACCTCTATGGCAAAGCTACCAGTGCTGTCCTCATCAATGGCGGCAGAGGAGATTGGTTTCGAACAACAGTTGGAGTCAGACAAGGATGTATACTGTCACCTACACACTTCAACATTTTCCTGGAAAGGATCATGAAGGATGCCTTGCATGACCACAAGGGCACTGTCATCATCAGAGGAAGAACAATCACCAACCTTCGCTTCACAGAAAATATTGATGGTTTAGCAGGAGATGAAACAGAACTGACTGACTTGGTTGAACGCCTCGACACAACCTCCACAGCATACAGTATGGAGATTAGCGCCGAGAAAACCAAACTGATGACAAACAACACCAATGGCTTCAGTGCTGAAATAAAGGTCAGTGGACAGAAGCTGGAAAGATTCACAAGCTTCAAGTACTTGGGATCAATTATCACAGATGAGGGCTCCAAACCAGGACTACTTTGCAGGATTGCCCAGACAACAGCAGCAATAACAAGGCCGAGACCAATATGGAAAGATGCCAACATTGCTTTTGGTTCCAAAAAAGGCTGATGCGCTCGATTGTCATATCTATCTTTCTGTATGCTTGTGAAACATGGACGCTCACATCAGATCTACAAAGAAGGATTCAAACCTTCGAAATGAGATGCTACCGCAAGATCTTGGGCATCTCATACATTGACCATGTAACCAACGAAGAAGTCCACAACAGGATCCAACGAGCCATCGGATCCTATGAAGACCTCTTGACCACTGTAAAAAAGCGCAAACTGAAGTGGTACTGTCATGTCTCAAGATCATCTGGACTGGCAAAAACAATCTTGCAAGGCACGGTGCGAGGGTGCAGAAGTAGAGGCAGACAGAAAAAGAGGTGGGAAGACAACATTAAGGAGTGCAGGCATGGGATTTGTAGATTCCCAAAGGGCAGTAGAGAACAGGGAAAGATGGAGAGAATTAGTTGTAAAGTCAACTGTGGTGCCTGTAACGTTGTCCCTCTTTGTAAAGAGGGATGGTTAATTAGATTTGGCTGTCGTTATCTAGAGGATGACCTCCCTCGATTTTATTGCCCGGTGTGAGTGGATAGATAGAACATCAACAGAGAACTGAGCAAACTATTAAGAAGAAATAATACAATACGAGCCCCCTTTAGGCAAGAAAATAAAAATTTAATCAATAAAAAAAATAAACTAATAGTGTCAGGTTCAATTCAAACAAATTAACGTTAACAGAACTTCAATAGCAGTGTTCTATTCTGGATTTGTTTCATCATGGTAACGAGTGGTGAAAAGAGCACAATGTCCACGCCTGATTTGCATCACCTAGCGTCGCTTTCTGTCTTCGTCTCCGTGTATCACACGTCTTCCCCCCTTCCGTGTATACGTTGATCTTCCTTGATCTTTCTATTCTGAAAGCTTCATCTCTTTCTGGACTTCCGTCTTTCGGACTGTCCCCGTCATTTCCTGGGAGCTGTTTCCCTTAATGCTGTTCTTTTCAGCAATTGTGCGTCCTAGCACTAAAGCCTGACTTTTCTTACCAGACAACCACCTGGTCCCTTTTACTTGTTTTCACGAGGAAAGAACTATTCTTTAGTTTTCCCCGGAGCCAAGTCTTGTCCTCTTGCAGGAAATCTCTCGGACTATAGAATTCGCAAAAATCATTACTTTTAAATTCAACATTACTTCCAAGGTGTACGCATTAATTTAAACTGACTAATCATAATCAGCGGTTCCTAATTTTTCCCCAAGATAATTATTTCTTTCGTCAGATTTTGACAGCCTAGAATCTGAGAAATATGATGCATATCAACTTCCCTTTGAAAATGACAATTTGACATGGGATTCACATTAAGCGGTTATGGTCGGTAACTTTAATGTTTACTTTCTCAGGACAGTATTGCGATGCACGATTTAATTCTAAATGAGCCGTATATACTGGCCTTTCAGGTTTAACACTGACATGAAGAAAAGGTCGAAGTGACCCTTCACAAAGACCTTGCTGGCTTGACTGTAAATAAATTTTAATGCACAATGTATTCAATTTTAATGTTACATACTTATTCAAAATCCGACACATTACAGTGCCCCAACGACCTTATGGGTTAAGGGACTGATGATGATGATGATGAGGGTAGTACTAAATTTAATATTAAGGTAGTATTAGGGTAGTACTAAAGTTAATATTAAGGTAGTATTAGGATAGTACTAAGTTAATATTATGGTAGTATTAGGGTAGTACTTAAGTTAATATTAAGGTAGTATTATGGTAGTACTAGAGTTAATATTAAGGTAGTATTAAGGAAGTACTAAAGATAATATTAAGGTATTAGTAGGGTGGTGCTAAAGGTAATATTAAGGTAGTATTAGGGTGGTACTAAATGTAATATTAAGGTAGTATTACGGTAGTACTAAGTTAATATTAAGGTAGTATTAGGGTAGTACTAAAGGTAATATTAAAATAGTATTAGGGTAGTACTAAAGTTAATCTTAAGGTAGTATTAAGGAAGTACTAAAGTTAATATTAAGGTAGTGTTAGGGTAGTACTAAGTTAATATTAAGGTAGTATTAGGATTGTACTAAAGTTAATATTACGGTATTATTAGGGTAGTACTAGAGTTAATATTAAGGTAGCATGAAGGAAGTACATACTAAAGTTAATATTAAAGTAGTATTAGGGTAGTACTAAGTTAATATTAAGGTATTATTAGCGTACTACTAAAGTTAATATTAAGGTAGTATTAGGGTGGTACTAAAGGTAATATTAAAGTAGTATTAGGGTGGTACTAAAGGTAATATTAAGGTAGTATTAGAGTAGTAATAATTTAATATTAAGGTAGTATTAGGGTAGTACTAAAGGTAATATTAAGGTAGTATTAAGGTAGTACTAAAATAATATTAAGGTAGTACTAAAGGTAATATTAGGCTAGTACCAAAGTAATAACCACAATGTTATCAAACTACTAAAGTATTTTCCCTAAGCAGCATCGCGACCACTTTGTGTTATTGTTAAAGTTGTGTTAACGAAACGTAGGCCAAAGTGATACATTACAAGCGGATTCTTAACGTGTTACGTAATCAATATGCACTATTGTTAATTCTGTTTTACTTTTCCTGTTTCTGTGTTGTAAGAGCATATTTCTAGGATTCTGTTTTAAACGGGTGGTACTATTTTGTCTAAACTAAGTGTGAAATTTCGTGGTAACAGGTGAAAGAGAGGATGTGCTATACGACTAAGCTTAACTTTTAGCTGCTGCTTTGCTTTATCCTTTCTATGTTCTTTTACGAATTTCTCCTCTGGATTATATTTGACACAATTCATATGAAATTTAGTTTCCTGATACTTTAACATCCTTAGCAAATTTACACTTGAAAGTATCATCATCGATTACTCTCAATGAAATAAGAAACTAAACTGTAACCTTTACCTTTCTCTTCTTGAGTGCACAATCTTTACATCTCTCATATTTTGTTTTCTTTCTCCTCTTTTCTCCATCTCTTCTTGTCTCAGTTGTCTACAACTGTCACAGTCATTTGAACCATTATGGTACATACAATTATTTCAAATCTCTCAGTACATACTGTTAAGATGGTTCAAATAATATAGAGAGTCAGTAACGTAGTAATCAAGATACAAATGATCAGAGTTTTGGTATCTCTGGTTATATTAATGTTAGTTGCTCATAATTTGCATGCGGAAACACCGAATCGTTGTAACTAGATTTTATGGCTGACATAGGTAAATTTATATTCATGTTTATTATAATAATAGAGAGCGCAGGATAATGATGTGAAGCAAATAATATTATTCTGGCGTAGATTCTATTCCACAGGTCACATCAATATCGATGAAAACAAAGGTACTGCGCTTCTTCATTCTGTTGGAACTCTGTGGTTCAAGGTTTAGGGCAGAAGCTTCGCACCCGGGAGAAGGAGAGGGATGGTGGGTGGCGGAGGTTCAAATACTTAATTGCAGAATGCAGAGCTGACCGCTCGAGGCCACCGCCTTAACCAGTTCTGTCATGACGCGTTAATGACAATTGGACAAAGTTTTATAATTTTATGACGGCTACTAGCTGCTGTGAATTAAGGTGTTTATTTTATGATACGATGTCTTATTACCGCGTCATACCTATTACCGCTGAATTTCAGCATTTTCAAGACCCGCTGACGTCATGCAAACAAATGGATACATAAGTTTTCCATTCCTGCATCAATAATTCGTTCGATTTCATTCAGCTATGAAATTTTCCTTTGTTTTAGAATTTGGATATTGTTGGTAGACTCCTTTTGGGTATTTTTCCGCAGAAGTAACCCGGTAACAGGACGTACCAGCCTATACTTCCAAAAGGAAAATTAAATGAGTAGTGAATTCTAAACCTATTGGGTTGTGCCCAATTTGTGGTAAACCTCAACAGAACATCCGTTTCAGTTTTCAAATACGTATGGAGTTTCTGTATAGGGAAAATAAATGTACCATACTTAAGAAAGTCAATGGATTTCTGAGAAAAATTTCCATAAATGGTAGCTGTGAACAATGTATATAACACCGCCTTCCTAGCAGTATAATATTATTGTAGTTGTAGGAGAAAGTGTATTTGTATTGCCTATGCCGACAGAAGACTAAATCAATCATAACGCACGTACAATGATGTCAGCGCACGCACAACGATATTTCAACGTAGTGACACCGACTAAGATGATAGAATCGTGAACTTTAGACTCTCTTCGGTATCCGTGTTTTATTAATGATGTCGCTCAGTGGTCATATTCACACGGAATGTATACCGCTCCGGTGGTCCAGTGGTTAGAGCGTCCGCCTCGGATGCGGGAGATCGCGGGTTCGAACCCCGGCCGAGTCATACTAAAGACTTATGAAAATGGTACTAGCAGCTGCATCGCTTGGCGCTCAGCATTAAGAGGTTAGTGTTAGGATTGGGTGGGACATGATACTACATGTCTGCAGCATGATGCCATTGTGCTAGACATCACTATAAACTGCCACACTGCACACATCGTAGCGATATGACTGAAAAATTGTTAAAGCTACGTTAAAAATCCAAATCACACACACACACACACACACACACACATACACACGCACACACGGGATGTATAAAAGAATTCATGTCTTATCTTTCATTCTGCAAGAATCATTTCCTATCGATTTTGTTTCTTTCATTTTTTTTTCCCCCTCTAAACGGCTTACCATCCTACCACCGTCAATTACACCGGTCGTCTTAAGGAAATTTGTTTTCATCTTTCATAAATAATTCGAGACCTATGGCCAATTTCAATGATCGCATTAACAGCACACATTATTCAATATATTCAAAGTATTTGTCGAAGATGGGGGAATTCCATTTATTATCTTATGGCGGTGATTTTATTACAAAGCACTGGCTAACGATTTTACTACATCCAACAATGAGTACATTAAATATGAAATATTACTCGTTACTTTGTCTCGACGATGGCGTGGGAGTGGGGGTGAACAACCTTCCATTTGATGGTATTCGGGGACGTCTCAACCACCCTTATGAGGAAGCATTTTATTTCAGTCCAAACTATGCATCAACCAGTGTGTTTTTCAACAATTCTAAATGCATGATTGGATCATCGGTTCAGATTTATAGGTCCATAAGTAATCGTCACTCTGATTTCTTGATGCAATTAAACCGCGATGGCAAGATTGAAGAATTTACGAATTGTATACCTGCGTTTAGTTTCTTGCATAAGAACAAACACTCTAACGTCATTTGGGTTCCTGAAGTAATACTTATCTACAAGTAGCAAATGACAAGTAAATTAATAAGCATAAGAACTTAAGATTACTGTAGTACATGAGTGTGTATATATTAGGGTTCCCTGGCTGTACATTCCTCCACCAACTCCCAACCTCCCGACTTTATTGTTTATTTATTAATTTGATGTAAATGCATAACTTAAATAAAATATGCTGTCATATTGCCTTTGTACTGTCAGCGACTCAAAAGGTTCTATTTGTCTTTAAAAGCATATCCGATGTAGTGGGATTGTGTCGACAGTACATGCGAAAAAAGGAACGACATTTCGCGCGCTAATTCAATTTCCACCAGCTAACATCCGATTAACATATACACACGATTTTGCTTTACAAAGACTTAGATTCATACATTGGGCAACCGTGCTTCCAAGCAATTTATTATTCAGTTTTAGAAAATATTTATCCTGAATATAGTCCAGAATATATCATTACTGAATATAGTCCCGAAAATGTTTATTCCTGAATATAGTCTAGAACATATTTATTCCTGAATATAGTCCCGAAAATATTTATTCCTGTATATAGTCCAAAAAATATTTATTTCTGAAAATAGTCCAAAACATATTTATTCCTAAATATAGTCCGAAAATTTTTATTCCTGAATTTAGTCCTGAACATATTTATTCCTAAATATAGTCCAGAACATATTTATTTCTGAATATAGTCCCAAAATTATTTATGTCTGAATATAGTCCAGAAGATATTTATTCTTGGAATTAGACCATCCACAGTATTGTCGGACATTATATCATTTTTTACTTGTTCAGTTTTCAACGCTTTTGCTTTCTTATTTTTATAATTATTTCTCGTGAGTATAAGAGGGTTTCCGATTAAAATTAGAACAAAGTCAACAAGGCTCCAGCCAGTTTAAAAAATGGAGAGCAGAGAAGATTACAATTTTCTTCGAGCAGGAACATTTTGTATCTTTTTCACCGCGTAGGTAGGACATTTTGGGTAAAAACAGTCAGAGGAAAAATTTATTTCCCTAGAAAATGAGGGGCCGTATAATTGTCTAAACAGATTCAGGCCGTACCCTATAATAAATGCCCATCTTCTTACTCATTTCCCTAAAATTTGGAGCCCGAGATATGGCGATGACCAATGACCTCTTTGGTAACAAATGGTAACTTAATTTTACTTCACTGAGATTAGTCAAGAGAAGAAAAAATTGCACGGCTTTTATTGAAAATTTACAGTTTAAGAGATTTTATCACAATCAATGCATTTGAAATGGGAGCTGGTAACTATAATGTCAAATATAAAAATAAGATTCGACCTATACAGCTATAACACTTGTACAACTATTCGACTGCAATAGTTACAGCATTTCCAGTGTTGGCGAGTCTCAGTGGGATAAGGCATAGAAATGATTTTAGCCATTTTTATTTATTTCTTTATTTCTTTCTTTATTTTTTTATGTATTGCCGTTGTTGTAATACTATTTGACGAAGTCGTATGGCATTTTACTTATTCATAAATGGACGCCATACATTCGAGACAAAAACATATTTCTTCTGTCAGAGATATTTGCTATTTTGGGATCAAATGGGACGGATATCTCTTATCCGAGTGCAGTTTTCCGGCATCTGATTGTTGCCCATTGGGACTATGTCAAAGGATGAACACGTTGCACTTTCGGAACCGAATGATTCCGTTCTAACTTACATCTAAATTTAACTTTAAAGCCGCAATTTCTCAGATAGTTCCGTTACAGCATTTGTAGTCAAAGCTACTCCTATTTGAATCAAGCACACACACACACACACACACACACACACACACACACACACACACACACAGATATATATATCCAGAAAATTCCACGGCTTATATGGTTTTCTCTACACAGAAGCTGTCATGAAGGACGTGTCTATACTGATAAAAACAGGTTTGATCATGAGCATTCAGAAATTGAAAGTTTTTGAAGTTTCAATACCATGATGTTTGCATATTTTTACTATAGAAGCTGAATTAGTAATGCGAATTCCAGATCCAAGTCTTCTGATTCCGCCATTTTGTTTTGTTGCCCGAGCGTACAAATATCGTTACCGGTGCGTTAAGATTAACCAGAGCGGATAGATTACAAGCAGGATGGAAACATAGTTAAGGGTGTAAGTGCTTGTGTACTGTAACGTAGGACGAACCTATTTCGGATTGTTGAGCGAAAGAAAGGTTGTTTTTTTTCGATATGAAAAATAGCTTGTTTTTCCTAATAGCTTTAGCGTGCCTTACATATTTAAAAAAAGGCCGGTCGTTAATCAAATGTTGCAGAGACTGGTGGATTCCACGATCAGATTGTCTTCGCCAAATTTACTAGATCAGAAAATGGAGAGGGCGTTGATATGGACAAGTTTAAGTTTACAAATTTTGGTGGTGGGGTTGGGGTTGGGGGGGGTTTACCATAAAATACTCGCAACACGTACTCAGACATCTGTGCTGTGGAATGCGCGCTTACATATATTGGTGGAACTTCCTGTGCAACAAAAGTAACATACTACTTATAATTCAGTAGTTTATTATCATAAACAATTAAATGCCGGTAGAATACATTTAATAAATAGTGCGTGGTTAATTGCATGCTGTATGTATAACTTTAAACAGGAACGCAAAACGGTTATCGCCTGATTTTGGAAGGACAAATATACACAACCTGTATAATAAATTACTCTAAAAATAATAATGTATCTATTATTTTAAACGCTTCGTAAACAAACAGTGAACGTATTATGTTTTATTGCTAGAAGTTACCAATTCGATGGACTTGTGCATGGATGGTTTATTCCAGAGGTACTTTCGAATCAGATTTACAAGCACCCTAGCATGCACAGACATACTAACAAAGACAAACAAACACCCAAACAAGCAACCCCCCCCACCCCCCCCACCCCACCCCGTCAAAGAATACCGATATTCATCTTCAATATCATGGGTAGCACAGGGCATGCAACATCTTTCACTTCGGTCGATTCTATTGCTTCCATATCACCCAGTTTCAATTCTCAGATTATGGGACGACACTTGGAGTTTTGTCAAAGCTGGTCGATATTTTTGGTTACACAAGCATTTGGAATAACTTTCGATGCCGAAGTCGACCGGTGGTAAGTTGAGCTTTAGAGAATTCTCCATTGCTCGAGAAAACAAGACCAAGGCAATTAAAATTTTCCACCACATCAATCTCACTCCAGACTATATTCTATGCTTCGTTTTTCCTTAATATACCACCTTTTCTAAGTGGCATAACTTTGGTGTTATCAATGTTAATATTTAGATTCCATTTATTAAAGTAGTCGTACAAATTATCCATGAGCTGTTGTAAACCTCCAAATAAAACTAAATCGTCAGCAAACAGTGTCAACAATGAAGACAATTCGTCTAACACTATGCAGAGATCTCCTATAGACTGTAATGATGTTTCCAGATCTTCAATAATTGATGAAAATAGCATCGGTGATAACACATCACTTTGTATCAAACCTACTGCATATTCACAAAAGGAACTACAAATACACCAGTGTGAAACGCAAGATTTAACTACACTCTACTTAGAAGGAACAACCTTCAATATTTCGCCATTTACACTTTGTCTAAAAACCTTCGAACACAAACCATTTCTGAAAACACCATCAAATGCCTTTGAAAATCCACAAAACTGCATAAAACCTTTTACCGTCACTTAAATACCTCTTAATCAAGCAATGTAAAACAAAAATAGCGTCCGTAGTTCCCACTCCTTTTTTGAAACCAATTTGTGAATCGGATAGTTTGTCATTTTTCTCCTCCAAGTTCAACAATCTTTCATTTAAAAGACTGTTAATTAATTTTGAAACGTAGCTTAAAAAAAGTAAATACGTCAATAATTTCCTGTGTTACAAGCTTCACCTGAATCGAAGATAACCATTACCAATTATATGTTTGTCGACTCAGAGTTAGTAATATACTATAACTGAGAAACATCAGCATAAATGTGATTACTATACAATAAATCGCTTGTCTAGTACATGTTCTTCTTCTGCTTCTCCTTTACACGTGCTGATATAAATGAATTGTATTATATCAGGCATTACGTTCTTCAAAAGACAAAGCAAGACAATAGACAGATTAACAAAATGAAAGTATTTTAGTTACGTTTCTCAAAAAATTCTCTTTTCTCAGTTTATCCAGGACAGTACACTAAGTACGTCTTGCCAGCATATAAAATGGATGTAGACCAGTGGTTCCTAAAGTGGGCGGTACCGCCCCCGGGTGGGTGGGGGTCGGTGGGATTACGGGGGGGGGGGGACCTAATGATTAATAATGCTTTTTACGAGGGTAAGGAAGGGGGCGCTGGGGTTACACATGAATCAAATAATTTATTAGTGTCTTTTCGTTTTGGGGTGGGGAGACTTTGCCCAGAAAAATTATTCAGATACTATGTTCAAAAAAGCCTCATTTATCATAAAATGAAAGCAGTCCATTCATTGTTGTTTCTACAAAGTTTACTGACAAAATCATTGTAATTTTACCAAGCTACGCATTGCCAATCACTTTGACAATTATACCAGCTGGCATTTCAAACCATTTTTTAAAAAAAATCCACATGGTTTAACGGACATTGAAGAAACTGGTTCACTCTGTCCATGTTAAACAGGTGTCTCGCTACTTTAATACTCATTGGTATATAATGATATCAACGGTGTCATGAAATTGTCCATGTCTTACATGTTGGATTACAATATATATTTTGTTTAGGAGAATGGAATAATATACATTATTCTCTTATACGGGACCAATTATACTAACCAATTCCTTCCGTCAGCAAATATATGCAATCCGATAGGCTCAACAGCAATGACTCTTCCGGTGTATACGCCAAAAAAAAAAAAAAAAAAAAAATACCCGCTTGTTGATTCATTTTCAGGGTATGAAGAATTAGCATAGAAACTTATATAGCATAATTTCGAGCACGTCACTTGATCAATTGAGACTGAAACACACGTTGATGAAAACTGTCTTGATGCTGAATAGCGTTCTAGCCTGGTACCCTGGCCTATCATAGTAGGCCAAGGTACCAGGCTAAGTACCGTCCCAACTGAGTATATACATGAGGTGTTCAGAAAAGATAGAAAGATGGGGGAGGTGTTATCTTCTACAATCCAGATTATGAGCGTGAAGAATGCTTTGATCTTGGCTCTGACTGCGAGATAAAAAGGGTTCACATAAAACACGTAGTTATAGACCAACTGTTGATTGGATCATAGAGCTTAGAGCCAAAATCTAATTGATCAACTGTGGTAATCATCGGTTTAAATAAATCAACCTAAATGCAAAGTATACAAATACAAATGTCGTATTAGGAGGAAACGCCAAATAGGGGTAGGGCTATCACTCGTGCCAGGAATAAATCACATTATGCACTTGAGGTATATAGTGAAAGAATTTACTCTTATAATTAATTCCTGATTAATAATAATAATAATAATAATAATAATAATAATAATAATAATAATAATAATTATTATTATTATTATTATTATTATTATTATTATTATTATTATTAATTATATTATTATTATTATTATTATTATTATTATTATTATTATTATTATTATTATTATTATCAAGTTATTATTATTATTATTATTATTATTATTATTATTATTGGGTTCTTAAGATCACTGTTACATTAGTCTCCTTTCCGTTTACTTGTTTAATGCATTATAATTTGTTATATTTCATTATAATGTTCTGTTGACAGCATTCTGATTACGTGTCATAAAACGGTCTAGCCGGAATTAAACCGGGCTTCTACTTGCAAAAGCCTTCTGCGGGAGCCCCGGATGACCGAGTGGTCTAAAGAACTGGCCTTTACCGATCACTGCAAGTGGGTCCAATCTCGGGCTGGGCTAATGTGGATATGGGAGAAAGCTTCCTAGTATCTTCACGTGGGTTAGTGGTCATTACCGGAGTTTTCCCCGGTTCTTCCTCCGCTAATTATACTGGCTGCCATGTGTAGCCTATCGTATGTTTAAAAAATCGCGTTAAACACATAGCAACAATTCATACTGCAGGACAGAATGATATTGATCTTACCTATGTAAATAAACAAATGCAGAAACAAATGAAAGAGGACTCAGGCTCTTGGAGTTTGCTGCCTACAACAATCTTGTGCTAACCAACGCATTCTGCCCTCACAAAGCATCTAGAAGATGGACCTGGCACAGTTCTGATGGACAACATCACAGCCAGATTGACTACATCTTGGTGAAAAAACGATTCTGCACAGTACTGAATATCGCCAGAACACAAAGTTTTCCAGGAGCAGATACTGGAAGTGGCCATGATTTATTAATGACAACATTTCGCCTCCACCTGAAAATGATCAAAAAGCCTAACCAACCAAGAATCAGATTTGACCTTGAAGCATCGAATGATCCAAAAGTCACAGAAGTCTTCCAAGCAATGATAGGTGGTAAATTTGCACCTTTGATAACCCTGGAAAAGCAAGACACTGACCTAGAGTCCTTAACAACCACATTCAACTCAGCTGTGACTAGCACAGCTAACGAGATCATTGGCAAATATCGTCGAACAAAGAAACCTTGGGTCACGACAGATGTCTTTGACCTATGCGACAAAAGAAGAGAACTGAAAAAGGGAAAAAGAGATAATGAAGGAGCTAGAAAATACAGAGAGATAAACAATATGATCAGGAAAAGCATGAAAAAAATAAAAAGAATCCTGGATAGAAAGACAATGTTGCAAAATCGAAGACAGTCTGAGTAGAAATGACAGCAAAATGGCATATCAGCTGGTGAAAGAACTCACAACCCATAAACAAGGGAAAACTACCACAATCCAAGACAAATCAAGAAAATGCCTTACAAAAGATCAAGGGATCCTCAAGCGATGGACAGAATACGGCTCAGAATTGTACAATCATATGACCCAAGAAGATCCAGCAGTACTAAATTGCCCTCAGGCAAAAGAAATTGATGATAATCCCTTTCTTCGTGAAGAAGTAGTAATTGCAGTTAGGTCACTAAAGAAAGGAAAGTCAACCGGCATTCACAACATACCAGCAGAGCTCATTCAAACAGGAGGAGAAGAGATAGTCACAGTCCTAACAACATTCTGCAAGAAGATATGGCAGACAGGAAAATGGCCCACCACATGGACTCAATCCTTGGTCATCGTGCTCTCCAAGAAAGGAAACCTACAGTTGTGCCAAAACTACAGAACCATCAGTTTGATCAGTCACCCGAGCAAAGTCATGCTGAAGGTAATACTCAACAGACTAAAGATTCAAGCAGAGAAAATTATTGCTGAAGAGCAGGCAGGTTTCCGAGCAGGAAGGAGCACCACAGAACAAATCTTCAATCTCAGACTCCTTTACGAGAAATACCTTCAGCACCAGCAGAAGCTATACAACGTCTTTATAGATTTCATAAAAGGCCTTTGATAGGGTATGGCATGCAGCCTTATGGGCAACTATGAGGAAGTACAACATCAGCTCAAACCTGGTGCAGGTTGTTGAGCACCTCTATGACAAAGCCACCAGTGCTGTCCTCATAACTGGCAGCAGAGGAGATTGGTTTCGAACAACAGTTGGAGTCAGATAGGGATGTATACAATCGCCTACACACTTCAACATTTTCCTGGAAAGGATCATGGAGGATGCCTTGCATGACCACAAGGGCACTGTCAGCATCGTAGGATGAACAATCACCAACCTTCGCTTCGCAGATAATATTGATGGTTTAGCAGGAGATGAAAAAGAACTGACTGACTTGGTTGAACGCCTCGACACAACCTCCACAGCATACTGTATGGAATTTAGCGCCGAAAAAAAAACTGATGATAAACAACACCAGTGGCATCAGTGCAGAAATAAAGGTCAGTGGACAGAAGCTGGAAAGAGTCACAAGCTTTAAGTACTTGGGATCAATTATAACAGATGAGGGCTCCAAACCAGAACTATTTTGCAGGATTGCCAGACAACAGCAGCAATAACAAGGTTGGGACCAATATAGAAAGATACCAACATTGCTTTTGGTTACAAAATAAGGCTGATGCGCTCGATTGTCATATCTATCTTTCTGTATGCTTGTGAAACATGGACGCTCACATCAGATCTACAAAGAAGGATTCAAACCTTTGAAATGAGATGCTACCGCAAGATCTTGGGCATCTCATACATTGACCATGTAACCAACGAAGAAGTCCACAACAGGATCCAACAAGCCATCAGATCCTATGAAGACCTCTTGACCACTGTAAAAAGCGCAAACTGAAGTGGTACGGTCATGTCTCAAGATCAGCTGGACTGGCAAAAACAATCTTGCAAGGCACGGTGCGAGGGTGCAGAAGTAGAGGCAGACAGAAAAAGAGGTGGGAAGACAACATTAAGGAGTGGACAGGCATGGGATTTGGAGATTCCCAAAGGGCAGTAGAGAACATGATAAGATGAAGAGAATTGGTTTTAAAGTCAACTGCGGTGCCCCAACGACCTCTTGGGTTAAGGGATTGATGATGATGATGTAAATAAAGGGAGAGATGCGGGGGGTCTTTTTACAACAGTTACTTGACTACGTTGATGGATGTAAACGATATGTTATATTCACTGATGTCATTATCTCGTTGTTGTTGTAGATACCCATGGAGAAACTCTTGCATTTTTAAGCATCCCCGAGCATATATTCACCATATCACTGTGAAGAAAACTTACTGCAAGAAATGTCATGGTTGTTTCGAGCTCTCTTTTATGTGATGAAGGCGCACCAATTTCGACACCACCATTCCCACCCCACCCCCTCGTTCTGCTCCGGATTTATAATGGTTGTATGTCAAAATGGAGGACGATTAGGACAGTTGTACAGGGAAATCAGGCTGAGTTTCATTTTACCTAGCGTATTCTACCGCTACACAACATATCTTGTATCTGAATTTTGGGGGTTTTAATCTTTGTTTGAGCTTTGAACTTCGACTGAATCCAGAAGATGTCCGTGATGTAATGCGGTAGAAGGTAACTTTATATGCATGTCACAGTGACTTAGATCTATTGAATATTGACGCGTACGTTGCCCTAATGAAGTTCGGTCTACTGCAATTTTTGAATATACACCGACTGACTGACACCTCCGTCTATATTGATACAAGACACTGGAAAAAAAATTAAGCCATGACTATGATGATGATGATGATGATGATGATGATGTTCGTCCTTCGGTCTCGAAGACGACCATGACTTCAGATCTGGGCTGGTCTGTGAGTGCGCAGAT
Organism: Megalonaias nervosa; assembly: GCA_016617855.1. Classification (NCBI taxonomy): domain Eukaryota; kingdom Metazoa; phylum Mollusca; class Bivalvia; order Unionida; family Unionidae; genus Megalonaias; species Megalonaias nervosa. Next base: position 4,623 of record JAECUM010028272.1, on the reverse strand, counting down.
GGCTGGTGAGGCCAATCTGCGCTCTGAAGAGTCTACGGCAATGAGGACAGGGAATTGCCGGGGGCTGGATGGACTGAAGGTCGGCGCTGGCTCTGCTCTTCCTCTGCTGGCGTTTCTGCTTGGCCTCGTTGATCCGGTGCTCTTCAAATGCAGCTGCGCCTGAGTTGATCTGGTGACGCCAGGCAGCGCGGTCTTCGGCAAGCTGCTCCCAGCTGTCTGGGTCAATGCCACAGGACTTCATGGAGGCTTTGAGCGTGTCCTTGAACCGTTTCTTTTGGCCTCCTCGGGAACGCTTGCCTTCAGCGAGTTCTCCATAGAACAGTCTCTTTGGGAGGCGCTCATCAGGCATACGGCAGACATGACCAGCCCAGCGGAGTTGTGACCTTCTGAGTATGGCATGGACGCTTGTCATCTCTGCTCTCTGGAGGACTTCTGTGTCAGGAGTCTTGTCCTGCCATTTGATGTGGAGCAGTTTTCTGAGGCAGCGCATGTGGAAGGAGTTCAGCTGTTTTGCATGGCGACTGTACACCGTCCATGTCTCACAGGCGTACAAGAGGGAGGGCAGTACTACTGCGCGGTACACCTTGAGCTTGGTTTGCAGGCTGATTCCTCTTCTGTTCCACACAGTATTGTGAAGTCTGCCGAAGGCTGCACTTGCACGAGCAATCCTGAGAGTGACCTCTTCATCGATGGTGATTGTGCTCGACAGGGTGCTGCTAAGGTAGATGAACTTGTCAGCAACAGCGAGCTTCTGTCCATTGACGGTAATGCTGGGTTCGGTGTAGGGCACTGAGGGTGCAGGCTGGTACATGATTTCGGTCTTCTTCGTACTTATTTTGAGTTCGAAGTCTGTGCAGGCTTTGGAGAACCGATCCATACTTTCTTGCAATTCAGACTGAGTACCAGCATTCAAAGCGCAGTCGTCAGCAAAGAGGAAGTCGCGGATGGTGTCTTCTTGGACTTTGGTCTTAGCCTGCAGTCTTCTCAGGTTGAAGATGTTCCCATCAGTCCTGAACCGGATGTCGATGCCAATGTCACCCTCACGGAAAGCATCGGTCAGCATCGCTGTGAACATCATGCTGAACAGGATCGGGGCAAGAACACAGCCCTGCTTGACACCGTTTTTCACTGGAAAGGGCAGGGAGAACTCTCCATCATCCTGTACTCTGGCGAGCATGCCATCGTGGAATAGTCTGACCATGGTGATGAACTTCTCGGGGCATCCGAACTTTGCCATGATCCTCCACAGACCTTCACGACTCACAGTGTCAAAAGCCTTTGTGAGGTCCACAAAAGTGGTGTAGAGGCTGACGTTCTGCTCTTGGCATTTCTCCTGGAGTTGCCTGGTTGCGAAGATCATGTCCACGGTGCCCCGATCCTGCCTGAAGCCGCACTGACTCTCTGGTAGCAAGCCTTGCTCCAAGTGGACGGTCAGTCGATTTAGCAGAATTCTGGCCAGTATTTTCCCTGCAGTGGATAATAGGGAGATGCCACGGTGGTTGTCGCATGCTTGACGGTTCCCCTTCCGCTTGTAGAGGTGGACAATAGAGGCGTCTTTGAACTCCTGTGGCATCTTCTCCTGGTTCCACACAGACTGGAAGAGGTCAGTAAGCTTCTGCTTCAGTCGGGGACTACCAGCTGCGTAGACTTCCGCTGGGATGGAGTCAGAACCCGGGGCTTTGCCACTAGATAGACTTTTAATTGCCTTCTCTACTTCTGTGAAACTTGGCGAGTCCGAGAGGGAAGTGTTGGTTAGGACCTGGGGCAGGCGAGCGATGGCTTCAGCCATGTGTCCTGCATCTGTCGGAGCTCTCTCTGCACTGTTCTTCTAATACTGGCAAATGCAGCTTTCTTAGATGTGGAGTTCGGGTCATTTAGCAGCACTCTGTGTGTGCGGTGTTTTTCGTCGAGCAGTTCTTGAATGCGATCATCGTTATCATCGAACCAGTCCTGGTGCTTGCGCGTAGTAGGGCCTACCACATCGGCGGTGGTGGAGTAGACAACATCCCGAAGGGACGCCCAATCAGACTCGACATCATGCGAGCCTAGAGTGATGGCTTCTAGCTTGTTGTCTAGTTCGTCTGCAAGGGACTGCTTCACTGAATCGTTTTTCAGCTTGGAGACGTTCAGTCGCTTCAACGTCTTGCTTCCTTGAGGACGTCTAGGAGGCTGTATCCTGATGTTAAGTTTGGAGATGATCAGCCTATGGTCAGTCCAGCACTCGGCTCCACACATAGCCTTCGTCACTCTGACGTCCTGCCTGTCATTCTGTCGCACTATGACGTAGTCGAGCAGATGCCAGTGCTTGGAGCGTGGGTGCATCCATGACGTCTTGTTGCGAAGTGGTAGGCGGAAGACAGAGTTAGTGATGAGCAGTTCGTGCGCTGCACAAGTTTCTAGCAGTAGGAGGCCATTGCTGTTACAGCTGCCAATCCCATTTTTCCCAGCACTCCTTCCCATGAGGTGTGATCTGCGCCAACCCGGGCGTTAAAGTCACCAAGGATGATGAGTTTATCTGTTCTGGGCACGGCAGCAATAGTGGATCTCAGTTCATCATAGAACTTGTCCTTGATCTCATCAGGGTTTGTCAGTGTTGGGGCGTAGGCGCTGACTAGTGTGGCATATCGCTTTCTTGGGAGCGGAAGTCGAACGGTCATCAGACGATCGTTGATGCCTTTAGGTGGGCCGACTGTCTTGTTGACCAGGTTGGACTTGATGGCAAACCCAACTCCAGCCTCGCGACGTTCTTCCACGCTGCGTCCAATCCAAAAGAAGGTGTAGCCTGCATTTACCTCTGACAGTTGACCTTCGTCGGCAAATCGGGTCTCGCTGAGTGCTGCGATCTGGACTTTGTACCTGTTCAGCTCTCTGGCAATCAAAGCAGTCCGTCTTCAGGCCTTTCAGTCCCGGCACGATCCATGAGTGTACGCACGTTCCATGCGCCTAAGGTGAGAGTTGTCACCTTGATCTGTTTCTTTGTTTTCTTACCGCTGGAGTGGGATCCCCGCCAGCCGCGGTAAGCTGGCCAGGGTAAGATGAAGTAGACAATGTTTAGGACACCTTTTCTAGTCCCTTCCTCTTGCTGTGGAGGCGAGCAGTGTAGTCCTGAAGAGGGCTGCTCGGACGCTCAGGTGGCTGCCGAACTCCCATGCTACTTCGGTCATAGGAAGACGACCCTATAGCCTGAGCCGCCTGCGTGCGGGGTTGTTACTACGGCTGCCAGTGAATCCACACCTGCCGCTTCGCCACTTCCCCGTCGCCGCAGGACTTGCAGGATGATGGAATGGGATAATGATCTGGTGAAGTCATGACTTGCGCGTGAGAATTGGATTTCAGTGAGGAGGAGTTGCGCACTCGTCGACCTCACTCTCACGTCTCCGCATATCTGGGTCCAGTGGCAAGACAGAGTCGAGACGGCTGGAGATGGGGGGATGCAGTGGATGGCCAGCAGTGTCTAATGGTGTCTCACTGTGCCCTAGTCGCGTTCCACGTCGCTTGCTGTAACCGCCTTTCTGCCCGTTGACCAGCTGGTGGTTCCTCCGCGCAGTCCGCCGGGTCCAGTCTTCACATGCTTAAGTAGACAAACCTAGATCACCGAGGGTTTAAGACCCGACGGCTACCCTCAACCTGGTTTAGCCGGCCAGTCGAAGCCGTTGCCCGTGGTGTGGCCGCTGCGCATGCTACAGCTACTGGGAGCCACAGGTGAGAGTTGAGTGACAGGTGGGGACCAAAGGTGGACTAGCTACCCCATGAGAGTACGACTGCTATCCCGCCAGAGGTACTACCCCTCCCTGAACACCCCATACACACACAAATGCGCATACATACACACATGACTATAAGAGGCCAAGTTAGGAGGTCATATTGTTGCTATAAATAGAAATGATGCCCATTTACCCACAATACCTTGTGTGGACCGCCATACTTTTGTCCCTAAAAAATGAACAATATCGACACTTGTGATGTTTATGCTAAATATTGTCTTATAGTCTATGTATCTCCGCAATTAGCCATATACTATTCTCTCACTAATTAATTCTTTTGGTCAATAAATCGCTATAACATAGCATGTGAATCAGAGTAATGCTTTTCACAGGAAATATAACAGGGTTTTACGTGAACAGACACTGAGATATCTTACAAATGAGTAATTTGTGGGGAAATATTTTCTAATGCATAAACGTGACAAACACAAACACATTAGTCGAGGAAGGGAAATTTTATATACGGAGAGATGTTTTGTGGGACAAACATATGCTGCTTAAGTATTCAAAATAACAACAATAAACGAATAGCAACAGCAATATCAAATTCATTTTGACATTAACAACAGAAAAGGAAAGATAAACATCGGATCTACTGCATGAGTAAAATGCGTTGTCAATAAGCATTTATTTCACATATGCAAAAAATATTGTCCACATCCGGGAAATACTTTATCAGATATGTGAAATACTTTTTATGTCAGAAAAATATTATGACTTTACGTCATATTTGGTAAAAAGAACTCTTCACATGAAAAATATTTTTTTTTCATATACGTGAAAAGATTATTTATTTAATATAAAACAGTTTCGCATATGCGTCAAGCAATTTTTTTATATGCGAGAAAAAATGTATATA